>OMKY01249219.1:8730-36030 GCA_900302395.1 Bregmaceros cantori | reverse complement strand
GTTTAAGTTATGTTAATGATCTACTAAACTACGCATGAATACAAAAACTCACGCGCAACATTTATAAGGAATGTATTCTGACCATGACTTTCCGTGTTGTCAGGATGGCCGAGTGGTCTAAGGCGCCAGACTCACGTCTGGTCTCCGAATGGAGGCGTGGGTTCAAATCCCACTTCTGACAAACATTTTTTGCTTCAAAACGTAAAACAAATAATGGTATTATGTCACTGAATTGATGAGTTGCTGTAGTCGCTTAGTGAAATCCAATTCAATCCTTAAATTTTAGAGCAATGCTTTAAAATGTAGATAAACTACACAATATAAAACAACAGTAATACGTGACCCATGAGGCGTGATCAGGAATATTCACATTCCACATATCGTATGTTGGAAAAGGCAGTTCAAACTTTGTCAGCATTCAGTGCAGTTATACGTTGAAACAGTTTGAGTCTGTTTGTTGAGGTTTTCACTTTTCAATGTCCCCTAACGTCTGCGTGATGGCAGCAGAGATGGTCCTTTGATGGCCGAGCTCAAGCTGGGGAACACTCGGCAAGATGAAAGGAAAAAGAAGTAGGGGAAATGAAGGGAGTAGAAAGAAGAGAAAATATACTTAAAATGCATGTAATAACAGTCAGGCAACCAAACCATTGTGGCAAACTGTACAAATTGCCAAATATACTATATGATATGACTATGTGATATTATATCACTCTATACAACTTTAGTGGTGTATTATACTGTTGTTAAAATAAAATATGTGCAGATTCGAATTTGATTGAATGACTTAATGCATGTTTCACTGGAAGAAAAATCCACGTTTTGTGCAAATTATTTTTAATGTATTCTATTATTACTACTTTATAGTAAGGCTTTATATTTAAGGAGAGAGAGAGAGGGCGAGAGGGGGAGAGAGAGAGAGAGAGAGAGAGAGAGAGAGAGAGAGAGAGAGAGAGACGACCAACAACCATCACCATGCAGGTGCCGCGGTGCATTGTGGGTCACAAAATGATGGCGCAAATCGCCCATGTGGCGATCAAAATAGTTTCATTTCCTTCACCATGTTTTTCTTCCAGAGGAAGTCAAGTGGTTTTTGTCTGCATTAGTTTTTAATTGTAAGAGACTAAGAAAATGCATTGAGTAAAATATTCAGAGCAGACATCATATACCTATTTAACTTTCCTTTGTATTACTACGTATATTTATTTAAACATCATTATTAATAATAATATATTCCGAACCTCTAAACAAAACGAATGACGAGCAAGCCAGAACTAACCAATCTGGCTTGCCAGGCTAGTCTCACCCAGTGCCTCATCAATCTCGCACCGCCCCTGAACACTTCCACGTGATCGACCTACAGCAAATCTTTCTTCCAACGGGTGTGTTCGCGAACGGCCCATCAGCTGTTTACCACAGAGACCTCCCCCACGTGTCTGCTCCGTAACAACATACTCCTGGACGAAATTACTCCGTTACTCTTTAGATTACATACACAGTACACACACTAGCACTACACTAGACACAGTCCGCTTCGAATCCTCGTTTCATTATTACCAGATTCATTCCGGGTCGCCTGTGCACACAATGATCTCCAGATGAGCTAGCTACCGGCAGGTAACAAGCGTAGCCGGGGCAAACTGTCAGGCTAGCTGCTGTTTTTACTGTTAACTTGGCTAACTGTCACAGCTAGCTCCTGTTTTTACTGTTAACTTGGCTAACTGTCGCAGCTAGCTGCTGTTTTTACTCTTCACTGTGCTAACTGCCACAGCTAGCTGCTGTTTTTACTGTTAACTTGGCTAACTGTCACAGTTAGCTGCATATACTGTTAACTTGGCTAACTGTCACAGCTAGCTGCTGTATTTACTGTTAACTTGGCTAACTGTCACATCTAGCTGTATTTACTGTTAACTTGACTAACTGTCACAGCTAGCTGCTGTTTTTACTGTTTACTTGGCTAACTGTCACAGCTAGCTGCTGTATTTACTGTTAACTTGGCTAACTGTCACAGCTAGCTGCTGTATTTATTGTTAACTTGGCTAACTGTCACAGCTAGCTACTGTATTTACTGTTAACTTGGCTAACTGTCACATCTAGCTGCTGTATTTTCTGTAAACTTGGCTAACTGTCACAGTTACCTGCATATACTGTTAACCTGGCTAACTGTCACATCTAGCTGCTGTATTTACTGTTAACCTGGCTAACTGTCACATCTAGCTGTATTTACTGTTAACTTGGCTAACTGTCACAGCTAGCTGCTGTTTTACTCTTCACCTTGCTAACTGTCACAGTTAGCTGCTGTTTTTACTGTTAACTTGGCTAACTGTCACATCTAGCTGTATTTACTGTTAACTTGACTAACTGTCACATCTAGCTGTATTTACTGTTAACTTTGCTAACTGGCACAGCTAGCTGCTGTTTTACTCTTCACCTTGCTAACTGTCACAGTTAGCTGCTGTTTTTACTGTTTACTTGGCTAACTGTCACAGCTAGCTGCTGTATTTACTGTTAACGTGGCTAACTGTCACAGCTAGCTGCTGTATTTATTGTTAACTTGGCTAACTGTCACAGCTAGCTGCTGCATTTACTGTTAACTTGGCTAACTGTCACAACTAGTTGTATTAACTATTAACTTGGCTATCACGGTTAGCTGCTGCACGGGCAGAGCAAAACAAACTGATTTTAAATGAATGTTTGGCAGGTGATCTTCTCGTCAACATGGCCAGTGGAGATGATGATGACCCCATCATAGAGGAGGTTGGTCAATCATGTGGTCTGCAACTCATTACATTTGTGATTTCTTTCTTTTTTTTCTTTTTTAAACAAATCAATCTGTAAATAATAAACAACCTTTCTTATTTTCTTTTGGTATTTGTATATTGTTTTTACACACAAATGCTATTCTGTAACTGGCAAACACTTCCTAGGCTGTTAGAAAATGTAAAGTAACCTTTACTATATGAGTAAATTAATAATATAATGTAGTGGTTCACATTTCTTGGGGAAATTTCATACCCACTTGGACACTGTGACATTCTATGACCAGCACATTCATGCCCATATTTGGGACTGGTGTTACTGTCTTGGTGTCTCATTGTGATGTCATCGACACTCCCCTCTGCTGTCTACCAGACACGAGGGCATTCAGTGTTCCCTCCTCATTCTGTTTTGACTCTTGAAGAATAAAGAGCTTTTTATGATAGAGGCTGTGTCCTTACTTTACACACATACCTCTATATTGGTGACCCCGACTGCTCTTGGAAGTTTCCTAGAGCGAGAACAGGAGCGCACCGGTCTCTCTTTCTTTCGCTGATAGTTAATGTTTCACCCTATCTTAACTTCTCTCCTACCCCACCCTTCTAATCTGTGGATTATTTTTTTTTCATTCCTTTTTTTTGGGACACATTCTCTGTTGGAATATCTGTTTCTGTCCTGCCTATTTTGGGTGGTAAAAAGAAGACCTCATTTGTCCCTGTAACCGTGTACTGGTAACTTGGTTGTGTGCAACGACCGGTGTATATCTGTTTGGGGAAAAAAAAGGAAGGGGACCTGTTGTCTTTCAATAAAAATCATTCTACCTAAAATAAAATGCAAACATAACATATTAACATACACTCACCTGCAACTTATAGGGCCTGTTTGGCCTTTGACTTATCAGACCCCTCCATCATGAGATTCATGACAGGTCATGACTGCCTTGAATCATGTGACTGTCCACGATCGTCAGATCAATATCGGTGCTAAATACTACCACATTTCAATGATTGATTTAATTCTCACTTAAACGCTATAAAACTACAATGATCAGCGTTTGCCCATTCTCTCTAAAACCTGTTATCGGTAGTGGGACAAAAAATTCAAATTGGCCGATCACTAGTTGTTCCATTAATTTACAGACTGCACCTCGTGTGATCTTCAGGATCTGAACTCTGAACCAACGGACTGATTGACTGGTTGACTGGAATTGCAAAATGGTGCGTTCATGATCCATTTCTGTGTGTGTGTGTGTGTGTGTTCAGATTGACGTCTATCTGGCCAAAGGTCTAGCAGACAAGCTCTATCTCTTCCAGGTAAGTGTTGAAAAAGTTTGATTGGTTGTTCGTTTTATCTTAAAATGTAATATTGGTGTGTGCGGTAAATATTGGTTTGTTATCACCAGTTATTGATCAGTAACTGTAGACTAGGGCCCGACCATCGCTGTGGCCAATTTTATATTGGTTGAATTTAGGTGACATAAAGATATGGGTATCGGCCATATCTTCCAATTTTGTTTGCTGTTCAGTGTTTATCAAGTTGCGCGCTGCTACCGCTTCCACCAATGCAAGACAGCGCAATTCCCCAGCCCCACTCTTGTAGCGCCATACACCAGTAATGCAACAACAAATGTATTGTACCATTCCACCCTCATTTCAACCTGGACTGACATAGTCATGACATCCATTTTTTTAAGACACCTTTGGAAATTGAGTTGGCGTTGTCTTTTCAATCAACGTGGACATTTTCTACAATTTTGCCCAACATTCCAATAATAAGTTCTAATAATAAGTACTTGAAAAGACTATTCACCTTCATTTCATATTTTTTTCTAAAAGTGGTTGAGATCATTGTAAATGAAAATGCATTAGGTTTCCTGCTGAAGTTATCATATCTACTTTCTCCAACAGTACCCTGTACGGCCCTCCATGATGACCTATGACGATGTCAATCACTTGTCTGCCAAGATAAAACCCAAGCAGCAAAAGGTAAATGACGTTGTTTGATTATGATTTACTTGAAAACATCATGAAGAAGAACGATCATTGAGCTCAGGTTCTCAAAATAATTAGCCCTTAAATGTCAATTAAAACACCCATATTGTCATTGCAGTCAAAAATGACGTTCACTGAGACTGGCCCCGTAGCGCAGCGGGTTAAGATTGCTGGTCCAAGCCAGCCACAAACAGTCTTGTTGCTGTGGCTTAGTTGCAACACCGTGAGATTCCTGTCACGCTAACAATGTCAATGAACTCAGAAAATGGTGCTTGCGCTGAAAATAAAAAACAATTTACATTCACTAGTTGAAGTGTCTCTGAAAAATGTGCCTGTTGCGTTTGGAGCTGGGCAATATAAAAAAAAAAAAAACACGGATCACGATATGGAGACTACTTCATATCACAATAACATTTTTTAATAACATCACATTTTTTTAAAGTTATACAAACTTAAAGTGTGCATAGTTACAATGCAATATGCATATTAAATTGTATATTTGTAACTCAAGTCTGATCCTAAGCGGAGGGCTGATCCAATGCCTACTTCGTGCTAGTAGGCTCCACAAACCGACAGTTGGCCCCTACCCACTCTAATCCCGGTCAGCCCGCTCTATTTCTCTTGGCTAGTTCATATTAAATTAAAATTAAATTGAGGGGAAAATAAGAAGGGGAAAAATCTGCAAAAGAATGATTGTACATGGAATATCTTCTCCAAATATTTTTTTATACATTTTCAAACAACAAAAATCACACAAACAACAACATCAACAAATGAAAACAAAGACACAACGTCAAGAACGAAACAACTTAAAAACACAAGAATTAATAAACCTCTCCGGACCTAAATGGTTAGATACAGAAACTATATATATTTCGTCAGCTACTCAGCAGCCGACACCCAACAGATTTTTTTCCTCTCCGAGACCCATGACCCTGGCAGTAGATTGCTCTAGATAAATGATATCCAAATAGCGTAACATCCAGTGTTTACCATTCCGTTTATCAGGGTGTTCCCACCTTAGCGCGATAAGCTTTTTGGCAGCCCTGAGCCCCGCCACAATTCTTCTAATTTTGTATCTGGGTGACGGCTGCTGAGGGATGCAATTGAACAACAGTGTGGTGATGGACTTGGTGATGTGGACCGCAAACACCTTGGAAAGTTTGTGGGAGACCACCTCCCAGAAGTGACTGACGGGGCGGGGTAGGGGGAATGCTAGTACATGTGCAGGAAGGTGCCTGCACCCTGTGAGCAGGGTGCTGTCGCCATGCTGCACATGGGCGATCTCCTTGGGGTGCGACGGGTCCAATCTACTAAGCCTTCTACTAAGCCTTGTGAGTTTGCATATTGAGAAATGTCCACTCCTATATGGACACTGTGCAGCGCAATGATAATTACTTTGAGTTTGTTTCACAAAAGGAGAATATTATTAATCTTTCAATTAGACAACATCGGGACAGGACTGTCTGGCTTAGCACATGAACACACGTGCACCTTATTCCGAGCGGCCAGTGTTCACACACAAATTGAATAAGAACGAAGGTTAATGTCATTTCTAATGTGGAATACCAAAGTCACAGGAACAATGTAAAAAAGAAACAATTTAAGTGAGAGGGGATGAGATGAGAGAGCTGGGTCCTGTGGATGTGCGGTACATGACAGAGAAGGAGCAATCGCACGATACTGCGTGCACTGGTCTTAAGCCACAGCGACAAGACTTTATGGGGCTGCCTCTCTGTGCAGTTAGTCGTGAACCGCTACACCACGAGGCCAGTCGGAGGGTACTGCTCAGGCCGCGGACACACACACAGTCTGAAGTGTTTCGGTGACTCAGCGCAGCCTTGCGCGCAAGCCGTTTGTAGCAGTGCCACACAGAAATACACACACACACAGCGAATGTATATGTGTGTGTGTTGAATGTTCTACAGCGTTGATTTGAAAGGGCAAATCTAAGCGTGTCACTTCCCTGTTTTAGTTATTTTGCCTGATCAATATTACTCCACCTTACATATTAGCTGTAATAATAATGAAACCAGTTTATCCGATAGAAATGATAGAGGAGAAAGGCACGTTTCTGTTGTCCCATCTAGAATAAAACGACCAGTAAACGCACAACCAATTGAAGAGGTGGGGGTTGATTGGTGGAATGGTGAACGCTTTTTGTGAGGGTGCGGTGGGTTCTTCAATGGATGGTAGGGCTGATCTCTTACAAGGTTTTGTAACATGAGGAAAGTTACGTACCAACTTTTTGACAGTAGTCCCTGCTGTTGAATTTGTGAAAATGTCTGTGTGAGTCCAGGTGGAGCTGGAAATGGCCATCAACACAATGAGTCCTAACTACTGCCGCAGTAAGGGCGAGCAGATCGCACTCAACGTGGATGGAGCCACCTATGATGAAGGAAACGTCTATTCCACGTACGTTCTTGTCCTCTCACCTGGGATTCCACTACTGACTCTGTGGGAACGCATGTACTTTGTACACCTTGGCCGTGTCGGAATTTGCTCATTTTGCACCATTTTGTAGTGCTGTATGTATTTGCAGTAGGGCAGTTGTTTTGATCGTTGATGAATTGGTGATTTTTTTTATTGGCGATTAATCTATGTTCATTGTTCCTTCCAAAATAGGAACGATAATTAACCCATAACTTAATTAGTAATGCAAACCTTAGGATGTCTCACTATTTCCATTTATTGCCATCCATTTAGTATTATTATGTGTCTTCCCTGCTAGCTTTTAATGTTATTTTTTGGACACATAGCACTAATTTTTTTTACTTACTGCTGTTGACTTTCAATGATATTTTGTTGATTTTTTTTTTTTTTTAAATGCTTGATCCGAAATATTGCAGTTGATCAATATGAACATTTATTAGGTGTTTTCCAAATCAACTTTAAAAGTTTTTTTTCTAACTATTATAATTTACTACACCATACGACATATTTTACCAAGTTGCCTCACATAAAATGTATCCACGTCCAGTAGTTGGTCCAATTTTATTTATTTCAATCAATGTCTGGATGGCAGACGCTTTGTATGGTTCCAAGATATTTATTATAATACGAGAGGTCATTGATCATTGCACAGAGCTCTCTGGGACATTCACACAGCACCTGGGGGGTAACCAAATTCTGACTTGAGATTGGGCAGTGTTATCAAATGCGCATATTTAAACAACATGTCTGCCGTTTGTCTTTGTGTCCAAGCTCGGGCGGAGGAGGGGTTGTGGACTCTTGTGTGTCCATTTGAACCAAATGGCGCATATTGAGAATTGTGCTGCCGCCCGGTGGCAGCTTTGTTGATTGTGTGTCGCCCGCACGAAGCTCTTTATGTTGTGCTTGCCTTCAGTGTTCTGTCTAACTGTTGTTATCAACCTACAGCAAGATCATGGACAAGCAGACCTTTACATCTATCCAGGCTACCACCAACACATCAAGATATGCTGCCGCCATCTTCCGCAAAGGTCTCTACATATATTCACAGTACTGGATTCAGAGTTCTTGAATAGTCTTGAATTCAGAAACAAAAACTAGGCCTCAAATGTCTTGAAATACATCCACATTTTCATTGGAGCATTAACTGACTAGTTAATTGACGGACGTCTTAAAAACAATTACATTCGCGGGGTGCGCGGTGGCGGAGCGGGTGGAGAGCACGTGCCGCAGACCATGGGTCAAGCGGTGCTGTAGGCTCAGGTTCCCTCTCCGGCTTTTCTGCAATGTCTCCCCCTGACTCTTCATCCCAGTTTACAATTTGATCCTGTCACTAGCTCTCTCGATGGAGAATGAAAAACGGCGCTTGCACCCATAAAATAAATGAAAACAAAAACAAAAAACATTTGCTAGTTTGAGAAGTGTCTCAGAAATATTGTGCCTGTTGTTTCTACCGTCTGCATGCTGAAACACACTTGCCTCGATGTGTCCTCTTCGTGAAATGGGTACACGTAATTTCCAGAAGAATTTGTTTTCCAAGAATTTATTTTTGTTGTTTTGTCCTTTCAGTTCATTTATTTATCGGCTGTCCTTGAGAGAACAAGGTCACACGCAATTTACTGAAAGTACATTAATTAAATTATTGGATATATTTCAGGGTAACAGACAACATCCATTATTTATCCATCTATAGATGGGAGTGTAGCAATTTCAATTTATGAGGACATGGCTAAAAAGTGATTTTGAACAGAATTATGAATGCTGATCATCCTTCTGATTACAAACGCTGCTAATATGGAGATTTGTCGTTTTAATCTGTGCAGTTGTGCGTCTCACTGTGTTAACCCTTGATCTCACAAATAGGAGAGCTCCACATCACGCCCTTGCAGGGCATTCTCCAGATGAGGCCGAGCTTCACCTACTTGGACCGAGCTGACGGCAAGCAGCGAGAGAGGGAGGCTGCTAATGAAGGTCTGTTATCTGTGTTCCCACGGGGTCTACAAATTCCTAAATTTGGAAACTTTTTGGCCTTATATTTCTTAAACCCCACATTTTAATGTCCACTACCATATTCCATACCTTTCAGGTGTTCGTCATTTTCGCCTTCTCTGCCACTTCTGTTACTCAAAAATCAGTAGTGTGAATGGTTAAATGTAATTTCCTGAAGAATTGGATATCAAAAGTGCCAAGTTTGTTCTTTTCAGTCTTGAAATCGGTCTAATTTTCTCATAATACTCTAAAAAGTTCTAAAATATAATGTGATGGTTCGTGCAAGAACTCTGTGTCCATCTTAAGACATGTTGGGTGGATGTTGGACTCTTTAATCCTGCATAGATAAAGTAATAACCATGCAGCTCAGTCTTTCTTTCTTTTTTTTTACAGTTTGGAAATGTGTTTTTTTTGTGAGACGTCGCTGCGCACGTGGCTGCCCACCGCTCCTCAGGGATGGGTTAAATGCGGAGGATGAATTTCACTGTACATGTATGTATGTGTGACTAAAGTATCTTAAAGTATCACACAAAGGGTTAGGGAAGACGAGACCAGTGGTGTGTTCGTCCACTGCTCCTCGCTGGTCTGGGATAGACGTGCTAAGCCAATAAGTTCCTCGATCCAAATCCGGCCAATCAGACCTCTGAAGTATCCATTGAGTAAACATGACTACCAATGTGGGTATTTCTGAAGTGCAACTTTCTTATGAAGTAAATGAATATGTTCCATTCACTGTATGTTCATATACTGCATGTGTAGAGAATTGCATCCATGTGATATTATAAATGCCGGTGTGTGTCTGCAGGAGGTGACTCTTCCCAGGATGAGGCTGAAGAGGATGTCAAAGCCATCACGGTGAGATGTTATTGTCTACCATCCACTCGGAGAGCACCGGAACATTTGAAAAATATTTGATTACATTTGTGTGAACCGTTGCTGGATGCATGAATCCAAATATTGATGGAAACTAGCACTGAAAACTCCAAATACCAAAACGTTGCTGCCTGCTCTTGGACAATAGATACCCATTTGCCTGTGTGTGTCACTCTGCGCACAGCAGTACTTTTTAGCTTTTTTTAGCACAGCTCTATAGACCCACACGAGGATTAAGATGGCAGCATCTACTCAATAGGGGTGGTGATTTCGAGGCTTCTGAGACTGCAACTGGTTTCCATGGAAACAACAATGCTCTCAATGCACCGGAGGAATTCTATAATGTTGACCTCTGGAGGTGGATTTTAGGAATTGAATTTGTCTCTCGTGACGTCACACATCTTGTGTTCTTGAATAAAGGTCATTATTTGTCATCAGTTCTGCCATCTGCAAGTGATACAAAGTTGTGGCCATTGTAAAAGTGCCATTGTTTTAGGGAGTCATCCGTGCTCTGGAATTTAACCAGCAACTCTGGACAGTGCACTACACACATTTTGACTCGGAACTAGTATGGGTTTCCAGCATTTACCTTTTAACCTTTGATTTGTGAAGTTTACAACATGGCATGTTTGAACAGTTTATGCATTGGACATTCCCCTCTTCTCTTCTTAACCAGACCTGACAAATCTTCTTTCTCTAGGTGAGGTTCTCCCGGCCAGAGTCTGAGCAGGCTCGTCAAAGGAGGGTCCAATCCTATGAGTTCCTGCAGAAAAAGCAGGCAGAGGAACCCTGGGTTCACCTGCACTACCACAACTTGAAGGTGACCGTGTAGTGCTCTTGCTTCTCGAAAGTCCATGTTGTACAGACAATTGCTATCTGTGTAGACTTGGCTTCAGTAGGCCACCATGCTATATATCCTGTCTGGCCATTGGAGAAAGTGTAAGATGATTGGTGATGTTTTTTTAATGTGTATGATTTTAATGTGTATTCGGCAAACCTCTGTAGCTACTGAACTCAAATAGAACTAACTCTTTGTTAGACCATTGATCCTGAGTTTATATTGGATTAATCATCAATTTCATCAGCTGAGTAATCATCAACTTTTTCGTCTTTCTTGCAGCTAACAATGTTATAATATTATGGGTTTTCACTTTATAACGCCCTTGATTATTTTTTTTGATCGCTTATATTTCTTTCAAAATAATTGCTAAAAACAAATGAGCCTTTTAAGGTTGGATGACTTTTCAAAATTTTTAGCAATTTGAGGGGTTAAATTGGTGTTTATAATCTATGTAGTTAGTGTTTGACGTAATGTTTATGGTGTTAAACTCCATGTTTGGGTTGGAGATCTATTGTTGGGTCAAGCCATAACACTACTTTGGAACGTTCCCTCTGATTGAGATCTCCAATATGACTCATGTTTTAGGATGGTCGGTCGGAGCACGAGAGACAGTACCTTTACTGTCAGGCTATGGACTGCACTGATAATTCTGAACTCATCAAAACGCCAAAGTAAGTTGCAACCCAAATTACCACACCCAAATTACATATTGAGTTTTTTTGTTTTATTATTGTGGGGTCAGGCAAGCAAGAAATAAATGTCACGACCACATGTTACTTGGGCGGAAGCCGTGTTGTTATGCAAATATTAGTGATCCTCGCGTTTTTTATTCTTTTAAATCTGAAACAACAGAACAGAACCGCACACACAAGGAAAGAGGAAGTTAAGGAAGGAAATGGGGGAGAAAGATTCTACTGTGAAAAGGTCATTAGATCTGCTGGGCCGACAGCAGTCCGCCTAAAGGCCGTCCAGGATGGGCCTCACGTAGAATAGAAGGGCGTAAGATTCCTAATGACATCTTTAGTTCTTTACCGTCAACTTCTCATGTTGTTTTACAAATGCATGTTCAATATAACAGCAATAATGCATGGTACAGAGGCTATGCTCATTTCAATATATTTTACAAGAACACTTATATCCCCGATACCCAGAGCTTATGGGATGTAATTAACATTTCAATTCAGCTTATGTCACTCTCTACTCTTGCTTGTATCTTATCTTGCTATTTGTGCACTCACTCTGCGCTCAGCAGTATTTTATTTAGAATTGCTTAGCCTAGTGGATGGAAGCACCTAATGACTTTCAATATGTTCCTATTTAAATCCAGTATATGCGTTGTTACTTGTTACACGATAAAAGTCTGATTACTCAAAATCAAATGCAGAAAATGTTTTATTTTTTCATCATGAATTCAGAAATTACAATGTTTGTCCCTTTTTAAATGTCTTAAAAACACCCACATTTTCATTTTCATTCATCTAAAATTGAATTTGGTCAAGTCTTAAAAATTGCTGTTGCTTGTTGGAAAATTTTTGCATTTGGCTGGGTGTGTCCACTTACATGTCTCATATCTTTCAATATTTGTCATTTTTGTTTCCGCCAAGTGTATGTCCCTGCCTTCTATTGCTTGTATTTCAAAAGAATTGGAAAATGTAAAGAAAAAAAGATGTTATACTGTTGTAGGAATGAATTGTGTAAGATCTTGAACTGTGTTCCACAGGGAGTATTTGGCGATGCTGATGCCACCATTGGCTGAAGAAAAGATGTGAGTAGTGTGTGTGTGTGTGTGAGAGTCCCAGAAAACCTTTATAGAGCTACCATGAGATCTCTAATAGATTGATACTAGGCACGAGAGTAAGTCAGTTTGGGAAAATAATTATGTTCAATGGTATGGGAAGTAGTACTACAAATTTACAATATTATCGACATCGTCAAAATCATCCAAAGTAATTGAAACGCAGCCTCACGTGACTTGACATATGTAGTTGCTGTCACGTGAATGCATATGCTGCACCATAGTGGCCATTGTTAGGCTTTTTCTACAATGAAGATTGAGCTACACTGCCCTCCCTTGGCAAGTTTTTTTTTAAATACTAAAATACCAAAATAAATACTCATACTGAGGTGAACGGCGCTGGATACCAGCTCTATTCTCTTCTACACCGCACTGTATGGATACTGTAGAAAGTGGTATAAATGTATGCATCATGAGATAATGTGTGGGTTTCCCTCTCAGAGTGAAGCCAGTGGGTCCCAGCAATGTGCTGTCTATGGCTCAGCTGCGCACTCTGCCGCTTGGAGAGCAGATCAAAACCTTGATGAAGAATGGTATGTGGAACACCCACCCAGTAGTTGTTACAAGTTGCATTGCACACTTCACTTTTGTCTGTTTTATTATATCCCCGAAACAGAGTGTTGACCATATAATGGAAATTGGGGGCTACTGGAAGCATCATATTTCAGGATTATCCTTAAGCAGTAGTAGACAACCGCATAGGCCTAGTTTGTACCTTTTGCCACTGGAGGCCCCACTTTAGTAGCTGTTGACTTGTCTGTTTTTGTATCATGTTACTACCAAGTTGGATTACTGCCAGATTTTATTTTAAAACCAAAATACCAAATAAACTACTTTGATAGATTTCAGTTACTGTTCATGATATTTCAGCAGCGTCCAACCCATCTTTAAGGACATTGTACAGTAAACATAAATGTTTGTGTCGTATCAGACTTGCCTCATGCCTGGTTTCCACTGGTGACGCAATGCAGCCAACGCACGCAGCACAACAAATAAACAGTGTTGTATCCATCATGACATGCTCCACTACGTGACGCACTGACGCACAGCGGCGCAAATCATTTACTTTTTATTTTCAACACAACGCAGCTGTAGGGGGCGGGGTGCGTTTATTTCCTTGATTGACAGGCGTGCTGAGCAATTGGATTGGTGGACCGATCATGTGCTTCACTTCATGGACCAAAAATATGATACATGGATTTTGCGGCATGGACCACGGGCACGCACGTGTGTGTGTGTGTGTGTGTGTGTGTGTGCGCGTGCGATCAGCAGCGGCGGCTGCTGATCGGCAAGTGGCAAGCTTTTTCTACAGTTCAGATAACCTGCATGTGATGAGTAGATTGCTCTGGCTTAATCAGCGATTATGGGTTGTAGTCATTTGTTTGTTAAAGGTTTAACATGTGACCTCTGACCCCTTGCTGTGGTCCAGTCAAGGTCATGCCCTTTGCCAACCTGTTGGGTCTCCTCGGCTCCAGCGTGGACGCCACTGCAGCTCTGCGCTGTGTCCAGCAGGTGGCGCTGCTCGTCCAGGGAAACTGGGTGGTGAAAAGGTAAACTGTGAACATTGATTCATGCGGTTGAAAATGGATGAAAATATTTTACATTAATACACTTCATGAAAAATATATTTATAAATATTTTTTACATATATTTGTAAAAAAAAATGAATGCAAATGTAGTGTTGTGTATACTCCGTTAGGGCTGCCGATTGCTTTTCACTCAAAATAGGATAACAAAAACTCCAGGGATATAAATTGAGAAAATCGAATAAAAGTCGACATTTACAGGTTTGTTTGTTTTTTTTAGCTAAGCTAATCTCAGATGTACAGAGTGGTGTATATATGCGGGCTGTGGAAATATACCAAATGATTCCCCTGAGTTAGATTTTGTCTAATTTGATGAACATTGAATTACATTAATAACATTAAATTAATCTACTAGGAGGTAGGTAAAATGACTTGATTTAATTATTTTGTCGCTCTTGTTTCCATAGCGATGTGCTGTATCCCAGCAACACCTGCAGTCCCCACAGTGGAGTTCCTGCTGAAGTCCTGTGTCGGGGAAGAGATTTTGTTGTGAGTTAGCTCCTTGTTTTAAGCTAAAACTTCCCGGTGTTCACTGCACAAAGATAATCAAAATTAAATGTGCATGCATTTATTTGTTTAGATGTGGAGGTTCACGCTGGGTCGCTGGCTGATGAGGAAGGAAGTGGCAGCCACCATTAAGGTAAGCTAGTAAATGTAATGGGGGTGTCACAGTATGAAACGTTTACTGTTATTGAGTTCATGGTATTATCTCAATATGTTCCTTTTAATGATTGAATTTAGTTATTAATTTAAATGTAAAACTTCTAATATACTTCCACTGCAACCTGAGGTAGTACACCCTTGATGTTCTACCACTGCAGGGAAGTTGCTCTCTGCAGTGATTTGTTGTTGTACCAGATAACATTTTGGTTTGAATATCAGAAGGTTATTGTTGTGACAGGTGCGATAACCGCGATAACACTGAAATCCAGATGGTTATCTCACCATCAAAAATGTGTTCCGTGGTTACCAGGGTACCCAAAGATATCAAAGATCAGCATGATATTCAAACAAATGTTGACTTTAAAAAAATACAGGTTAGTGGCTGCTGCGTTGACTGCCTTTGAGTACTTATGAGTTGTGTCTCCTTTGTTTCTTTGTTGTGACCTCTTTTTGAGACACTTCTGCAGCTACTGCTTATGTTAACAACTGCATTTATATATTTATATTTAATACAGGATGAAGCTACTTGGCACAAACCCAATTGTTATGCATTTTAGTTTTTCTAATTGTGCCTCTTGAGACGAAACGACACACAAAATTGATTTATTATATCATTTTATATTGTTTATTATCATTAGTATTTATTTTTATCATTGTATATTATTATTTAAAATGTTGACTATAAGAGCTGCAACTAACGATTATTTCAATAGTCGATTAGTTGCCGATTATTAAAACGATTAGTCGACTAATCGGTTAGCTATGATTCCTTTTTAAAAATTCCCAAAATATTCACAGCGACACAGAAATTAATCTTGTCAACTTGAAATTTAGTAAATTTTGGTTCATGATATCCAGCAAATGTACAACAATTTAGTTAATAGTTTTATTGTTTTCTTTATATTCATGTTTTTATCAATAATGTTGAATAAATATTAATCACATTCTGAAATAATTAAGTAATATCAAATTTGTGTAAACCAATAGGTGGTGTCATCAAAAAAACTGCTGAAAATAACTGATTCAGTTCATTGGCGATTATTGCATTAGTTGTCGATTAATTTCATCATCGATTAGTCATCGATTAATCGACTAATCATTGCAGCCCTATTGACTATGCAGAAAATGGACGTGACTGAACTGTCCCCTAGTGGGAAACTGATAAATTGCACGTGTATGACAGTATTTACACCTGTGAATATAACGTAAAGATTAAAAGTTTTGTTGTTTTGTGGAGCTTAAGTGTTCAGTGCCCAAGACCTATTGCGTAAAATGAACAAAACAAGGAAGCGGATGATGGCGGATAGTCACTGCTGAATAATCGATTATCAAATTAGTTGCACCATTGATTTGATCTTGATTGATTTAATAGGTTGCAGTTCTACTAAAAAATATAGACTATTAGTCGATTTTGTCAATTCCATTTGATTTTTGAATTTTATTTTGAGGGGAGATTTTCCACTGTTTGATGTCTTTCACTGGTCCATCAGTCCGTCTGATATCAAACTCCTGGACATTGTGGTTCTTGCCACTCCAGCTCCCTCCAGAGGACATCAAGGACTTCATGGAGCACATGGCGGTTCCTCGGATCAACCGAGGCTGGGAGTTTGTGCTGCCTCCGGATCACGGCTTCATGGCCAAGCACCCTGACGTTGCCCACCGTCAGAACATGTTCTGGACCGGCATCCAGAGCAAGTATGTAGTACCCAGATTATTCGAGTAAAGGTGAAATTATACATTTGAACAAAAACAACTTGAGTAAGATTACAAAGTAATGATCCAAATATCTACTGAAGTCAAAAGTATTTACAATATGTGCAAAAACATACAATTAGAATAATTAATTTTGCCTCAACAACAGCTTCACATACAGTGTGAGGAAAGTAAAGAGAGCAAACCGGTAATCAAAAAGGTCCTAACAATAGAACAGCGTGTCGAGCCACTTCAAAGAATTGACAAAAAAGCCCTCACAATACAACAACTTACTCATGTGCCAAAATCATTAAAAAGGGGAAGCTGAGGTCAACTGGGCAAATTATTATGAAGCACAAACATAAAGAACAATATAAAGGATGATTAATTTAATTATCATGGGACCAAGTGGGTGTTCATGTTTCACTGTCTTCTTGTAAGGTGCTTAACAATAACAAGACATTAAATTTGGGTGTTGGAACAAGACATCGCCTTTGCTGAGTGGATAAGAAGCGGCATGTGTGTGTGTGCGATGCGGGTGTCACCGCAGAGTAAATTTGTAGAATCTCCCTCACGCGTGGATTCAGCCACCGACTTGCACACTTAAGTTGGGTGATTGATAACAACAACCCACTATAGTTAGGTGCTGGAACGTGACACTGCCTTTACCGAACAAAAAACAAAGGATCAGTCAGAGGGAGCGCCATGTGTGTCGTAGACCGGCAACATACGTTTAGAATATGAATAGATATTTATTAATTCAATTGTATGTCACCGCCGTTAGTTAGCTTTTGAGTTATCTGAAAAAAAACATGCATAGCTTCACTCATTGAGTGATGAGTGGAGATCTGTTGCTATCTAGTGACTAAATGTCGTACTGTCAATGAGAGTAATACTTTATTTTTAGTATTCATTTTGCATGCCATATTTCTTCCTTTGTTTCTCTCTTGCCCTTCTTTTGCGCATTCCAGTGAAGAGTAAGGTATGTCCCAATTCTAGGGACGAGAACTCAAGTGCTAAACTCCCTTGCGCCAAGGGAGGCCTTGAGGGTGACTGACCTCCCTTGGTGCAAGGGAGTTTTAGCTAGTGCTATAAGCTCAGACATCAGACATGATGGATTCAGCATTGAGAACGTACATCTTCATTAGAAAAATAACTCCAGTAATAACAGAATTGTTGGCGATGGACTGATAAAATTACAACACCACCGGTCTGTGTGTCGACTCGCTACGGCTGAGTAAGAGGAGCAGCAACTGGAGCTGCTCGGCACAGTTTTCTATTTAGGGAAGTGGCTGAGCGCAGACTGCAGTCGGTCCTAGTAAAGCCTGGGTAGAGGTGGAGATCTATCGCGGGCACTTGGGAGCGTTAGAGTTCGCTCTCGTTTGGTTGTACAAGAATACCTAAAATGTCTGCATTTTGACGTGGGTAATTATGTATAGGTAATTACAGTACAGTGAAAACAAGTGTTTAATTTGAATGACCTCCTTCCGTGCAGGCTGGAAAAGGCTTTCAACTTCAACAAGGAAGACTTCATCACCAAGGGAACTGTGCCACCTCCTGGTCAGTACAATAGGCACTAAGCACGGTTTTCACGACGGGACACGAAATTGGCCGCCGCCCCTACAGTGTTCATGGAGGAGTTGTTGTTCCTTAATAACTTAAATAAGTCAAAAAGTCTACATTTTCCACGTGAAGTGATTGATTTTTTTGAAAATACTCTGTGTTTGTCTTTTCAGGAATTAATCCGGTCAAATACGTAGTGAGATATTTTATGTTTTAGTTTTCTTTTTATAATATATTGTTCATTTTTTTGTTTTGTTTTTTTGCTGTGATACGCTGGTACCATCCTACAATGAACGCAGGTCACGGTGTTGAACTTTCCCTAAGTCTAAAAGCAACCGCGTACCACACACACCCGTACCACGCACACACACACACACAGGCTAGGCCTCTCATCCCTTGTCGGATCGCTATTTATTTTACCGGCCTCTCTACTCTGCGGATACGGCGCACCACCATTCATTAATGAAGGGGAAAACAATGCACCTTTTGCATTCTTCTGCTGTCTTCAACCCCTTGCACATGATAGAACAGAGCAATTAGTAAAATCTAAATTCTAATCGTTGCATCACACCCATGTCAAGTCTATTTTCTCCTTCTCCCTCAACCGTCACTCATGCACCTGCAGACTTCACTTGCGTGGAGGTGACGTTAGTGCGTTTCCACCTTCGTTCATCATGCACGGACTATCCAAAAATCTATTACTCGAGGCACCTACATTTTCTTGAGGCGAATTAATGAGAATAATGACTTCATTAGACCAAACCGACAAATGTCTAATGAATGGTCACACCTCCGAAACTATAAAACTTCAGGCAGGACAGGAGAGCATATCATCTGCTAGTATTGAAATAAAAATTGACACTTTGAGTGCCAAGCATTTTCACCCAATGTTAGTGTTTGGCTTGACACAGAACAGAAAAAGCTGTTAAAATGAGTTACTGTTTTTATAACTACTGAAACACTTATCTCTCATTTCTTTAATTGAAACATTTTATTTATTCTGATTTGGACCCTGTATTTATTCTGATCCAGTTCATGTACATATCCCTCCTCCCAGATCCTGTACACATCAGCGGGGAGCAGCGGTTGAAGGCGGCTCAGGAGCGAGCACGGCTCAGCCAGGATGTCCAGCGCAGCCTAGTGGCCAAGAAGAGTGCGGTGCAGCAGGCTGTGCAGGCGCTGCAGGTCAAACAGGAGCCGCTCAGTGATGAGGACGAACCTATGGACACGCTGCCTGCCTCCGTGAACGGAGCGCTGAACGGCCACGCTGCCTCTCCCACCGGCGAGTACGCCGGCGAGCACGGTAACGGGACAGGCTCCCCATCCCAGGAACTGCAGGACTTTGTGTCCGGTGTGTTCCGCAAAGACTGCGTGATAACTCTGAGTGAGTTGAAACGCCTTTTCAGTCTGCATCTGGCTTCGCTGCCAGCAAGCCGCGCGCAGCCACTGATCGCGGTGTCTGACCGCACACTGCAAGACGCAGCACTTCTCTGTAGATGCAAGCAGATCATGGTGCCGGTGAGTCAAGATCTATTGGTTGGAATATTTTGGAAAGAGCTTCCGCCGGAACAAGGTGGATTAAACATGGGGCTGGCCCCGTTCTGCAATAAAATTGCAACATGTGGCAAGTTCAACATTTGAATCAGCACACAATGCAAATAACAGACATGGCACTGGAATTTAGAACTATAAATTTGTAACTCATGTTCCAGCCACATACATGTACTTCAGTGTAATGTTTTTTTAGCTATTGAATCAGCAATAGTGTTTATTTATCAACCAGTCTTTATGAAAATATCTATATTGTTGATTTGCTAGTATGTACAATGCAATATGAAATAGCCCACAGATCCAAGGGCTGGACACTTGCTGGTCTGTCCCAATTTCTAGACACATTTAGACCTAGTTCACAACTTGGAAGTTAGAGACAAATGTAGAGGTGAAAATGGCAAGTGGGCTGAGACGAGCGTGAAGTGGGAGTAATTGGCACAGTGCCTAAAATTTAACTTTGTGATTCCTGCAAGAAAGAAAAAAAAAAGGTATTTTACCTTTTATGGTTAAAGTCAAAAGGTCTTAACTTTTAATGTCCTTTCTGCGTTACCATAGGGTCTGATTTGGCTCCTTGTATAACGACACATTGATTGTTAAGAAATGCATTGTATCACTATAATGCATTAATTAGAGATGGGTTCAATAACATTGCATCAAGTTGTGAACTGTGGTGATTTAAGCTAAATGTAATCCACATCCAATCCGTGCGTGTGAGCTGACTTTGCCGGTTATGTCGACACAATTTCCATGAAGACCAGAGCGTGGTGTGAAATCCCTCCACACATCCAGCAGTTATTCTCTGTGTGCGTCTGGGGCGGCACTGGCCTACATCATCACATTGTGCAGTGGATTATTGGTCCCACTAGTCAAAGCCTATTAACAGCTCGGACTTAATCAGTAAAGCTCTGGGTTGGAGCAGGCTAGCACAGTGAACATTAGCAACATATTGTCACCTTACTAAGGAGAGCTGAGAAAGATCTATTTTACTAAAATTGCTATTTGAAAAAATGAACATGAGAAATTAAGAGTATGTATTGACTAGGGCTGGGTTGAAAAGATTACTAATGGGTTCACAAGTATGCAAATTTGGCCACCATTAACATAGACAGTAGTTGAAGAGTACATTATTAGTTGGTGGTAGCGGTGCATGATTAATCGGTTTAAAAAAAATTATTAATCAATCTTGAACACATTTCTTTAATCGTTAATCCGTTGGTGCCCACTACGTGCACAGTTACACAATCATCACAAATGCCCCTACTATCTCCTCCCACAGTATATAGCACAAATCAGAGCTGTATAACTCGCATACATTTTCACTGAGCCTATGTGTGTGTGTATTTGGAACGTCCAATTTTCAGTCATGAAATCCTCACATTTTTTCCTGGCTGCTCCAAACGGCAACGAATGAGCCAGTTGCAAGATTTTCACTTGTGCTTGCTTGTAACCAACTGTGGAAGAAAGCAAATTAATTGCTTCACCATCGACCAGCAAAGTACCTTTCCTACACATTTTATTCTGCCTGTTGTGGCTGACTTGACTAATGGCATTACGTACATATGTCTGTGTATACCATGCATAGCATGGCTATGCATCATGTCCCACCTAAAACTTTGATGCCCTCTTGCGATTGTGGCCCCCCTTGTTCAAACACTTGAGACTACGTGCACGTAGTCTATTTTATTAACAGACGGCTTGTGTGGGTTAGCTGCCTGCCAAGCTGCCGGGATGTTTGCCTCGCTTCTGGCATCTTCCACACAGTCTTCGCTGCTTCCGCTCTGTCCGACACCGCTGCTTCCTTCGGCTCTCTACATGTGCCACCATCATATAACTGTGATAACTGTAATATGCATGATACAATAAAGATAATAAATAATAATTACTCCTACTGTGTTATGCCTGCGCGTGTGCCCTCACAGGCGTACAAGCACTCTCTATAATCAGCGAGGAAGACTAATGGGACCAACTGAGTAATCTCAATAGTATCGTAAATCATGAGTTTTGGTCACAAACATCACAATGTGAAATTTTAAGATGCCAATACTGTACATTGAAAGGAATATTTTTAGTTAAGTTAAAGTTTGAAAGCTACTGCTGTTTGATTATGTTTGCTGTTTTGAACCTTGAATTTTAGACTTTGATGTTATCCCGAATACATTGTCAATCGTGATTGCCGATGGTTTCATGATGAATTTCTCAATGGCGTTGTTGTGTCACCCGTCTGACGGACCGGTGCGTTAATTCTCATTTGAGGGCTTGCACAAATGCATCCGCAATCGTCGTTTGGTAGACGATGGAAAAATCGCTTGACTTTGATATTTTTTCTTGTAGAATATTTTGTTACTGTTACTACGTTAATGCATACTTGTTGAACAGAAATACAGCCATACAGAACAGAACCAGTTCTGTATGATTTTAAACTATACTAGCACTATACTGTAGTAGTGTAGTGATGCGCCGATGACTTTCTTTCTTTTTTTTTTTCATCCGCCATGGCTGCAAAAAAAAAAAAAAATGTTGCAGATTTTCAAAAATTAACCCATCCGTGTAATTTCTCTTAGTGCTTCAACGGTTAACCAAAACCTGTCCAAATTGTATAACATTATTTTATTTTATTTTTTTTGCCATTTTATCCGCCCGATCCAAGGTTTATCCACGGGGTCCAGCCACAATCCACACATCTTCGCTGCAGACCAATGCTGTCACCTAGTGATCAACATATGGCTCTGGTTGAGATGCTTGTCGCATTTGCTGGATACCCCGGGGGAAATCTTAAACACAATACACCATACAGTCCCTAGGGATTGATCAGAAACTCATTTTAATTATTCATACTATGCCCAAATTTAATAACAACTTATTTACCAAGTTTCATACTATCCCGACCCTAACCTCAAAGTCCTTAATTTGTTGTTTTTAGTTTCCTTTACAGAGCACCGCGGCCCCTGATGACAAGAAGGTGTTTGTTGTCTGGGAGACGGGAGACGCCTTGATAGACAAGGTAAGATCCTTTTTAAACCTTGATGTATGTGTGGACTATGGCTTCAATGGTGATAAGGGGTCAGTCACAAGAACAAAAGACAGTTACAAACACAAGCCACCGGGCAGAACTCATGTCGCCATGTAAAGACCAGTAATCCCCCGTTTTTATTTATTTATTTTTTTTACCCAATCGAAGAAAAGGAAAAAACAAAACGAACAAAAAAGGAAAAAGTCCATCAGTTGTCACATATCTGGAGGATCAGTCTTAAATGCTTTGATATTTTCTTTTATATTTATGTTATTGTTCAATGATTTGTGTCTATCAAATTGATCGGGCCATAAAGGGGATTTTGGCACAAACTGCTGACTATTCAATTTCTTGCTGATTATCAATGTTTTGCTGACTATTTGTATGTTCGATCAGTTGATAATTAGTTGAGTATTTGTAGTCAGTTTCCCGGACTAATCTGTTCATGAGAAACCTGTTGCGTCCACTAGAGATGAGCAAAAACCATCCTTCTGACTGTGTGCATGGGTGTGCACATAGCACATTGGCTAGACCAATAAAAGTACAGTTTTCCAGCTGGTTGGAAGTGGTAGTCAGAGATAATCCCTCAATCTTGTATTTCGCTTTTGGTGTAATTTCACATGATTGAAACCATACGAAATTACATGGTTTTGAGGATCACATGTGATCTTTTTGTTTTTTTTAAGGGGAGGGGGCCGGCGGGTGAGGGACTTGAAGTTGGTCTGAAATATTTCTAATATCTCCCAACAGCCTCGTCAGTGTTTGTACGATGTGTTCACCACCAACTATCGTGTGAGGAGGAAGGTTCTACTGACCCGCCTGGTGCAGGAGTTTGGAGAGGAATATCCCAAAGCCAACATCGATCACCTCCTGAAGGTCAACCAAATTTTACTCTAAACCACACTGGAACTACTAAATCATATTAAATTTCACCATTCAACCCCGTACATAACCTTGTTTCGTAAACTCTTAAACCTATCGTAAATAACAATTATGTTGATCCATTCCATTAATTGACCATTTTTACAGGCGATTAATTATTATTAGTTTTCCTTTTTTAATCCCGAATAAAGCTGGAAATGGTCCAAATATGCCCCAAAATACAAAGTATGAATGACTACATTTTGTCTGACTGCTATTTGGTAGTTATGGTAGCATGGCCGTAAACTGAACACTGGATCGGTGCGTCTGGACAAGAATGATCCATGTTGGTGCACATTCTGCTACAAGCAAAGACAGTGAAATGATGATCAAACATGTGACAGTTGTTGTCATTTGTCGTTGCAGGAGTGCTGCGTCAACATAGCTGGCAACTGGTACCTCAAAGGCACTCAGTCATGACACCAAACCTGACTCCATCCATTCACCACGTGTTGATGTCGGATGGATGATGCCCCGCCTCCAACGTGTGATTGTTTGAGTCCGCAAGAGTGTAAGGAGACTTGGGTGTGTAGCGTGTGTGAAACTTTAAGGTTATCGGACTGGTACTTTGATTACTGATCAAGTCGGCATGGCCTTGTCTCAATATTCTCCAGCTAATAGGCCTTCTAACTAGTAGCATCCTCCCAAAAAAAATACTTGCTGTGTCTCAAACGGTGCACTTGGGTCAGTGCGCTAAAATATAGTGCCTATATTTCTGTGCAGTATATGAAATGGTCACGGTTTATTGCTGTCTCTCAACTTTGCATGCTCCCAGTAGGACGGACTACAAACAGAACTACAACACATCAGCAGATATGACGTGTGTGCGCTCATCCGCGATGTCGCCATTATTCCCTTTCCGCTACATGCAGCACGGTGGCCGTTTTTAGGGCATCACCTGGGTCACTTTCAGTGCACTGGAATTTAACCAACAATTTAAAAAAAAAAATGGTGTGCCATTTCAGACACGGCAAATGTTTGGTTTGTGGGACTAACCCGTCATGGGATCAACGGTTCGCCAATTCTACCAAGCGAGTGAACTCTTCAAAGGAAAAGAATCTGTGAGTGCAGCTTTTGCCACACTCTAAATTATGTTGCTCCATACTTTGGTTTGGTTTCTGTGCACATTACACCAGTAACGACATAAAGCAACTTCTGGTCATTTAAATGTCATGAAATCGCTTCATCGTCAAAAGAAGTTCCATCACATTCCCAAAAGGAAACGTACTGATGCCTTCACAAGAAGAACAACAGTCGAACTTTGGTGGTTGCCTTATATTGTGGAGCCTGGGATGTTGACCTGCTGGGATGTCGAAGATCGCTGACTTGCTTGAAGACACTATAGTCCTTGCGTGAATCCACTCCTCCAGGCACGGTCAATGCTTTGGAACAAGTGCATGAAGACCACAGCACCAGGAGACAAATTTTCTTTGACTTGCCGGGACTTTCCAGACTTCAGTCTAACATAACAAACCAGCATATTACTGGTAATCACTTTGCAGAAAATCATGGTATTTGAAAACAGTATTTTAATGGTAATGGTGTAAATTGCTGTTTCAGTCGAATGGCCCTAAGGATTGTAGGAAATGCATGGCAGTCATTTTTCTTGGCTAACGTCCGTTTGTGCATCATTTGTTAGCACTTTTTGTTGAAGCATTTATTAAATGTTCCACTCTCAAATTACATCATTAAACTTTTGTTTTATTTTATTTTTTTCAGTTGTGAAATGTTTTTGTTTTTCAAGATGAAGTTTTATTTTGGGTGCAAGCACCGTTTTCCATTCTTTATTGAGAGAGATGGTGACAGGATTAAATTGGAAACTGGGATGAAGAGTCGGCCGATTGTGATTTAATATGCAATGCATATAGTTTAGATAACTACTCAAATAGCACCTTTTTATCCTGACTTTAATAAGCCCTCAATTGAATTTGAGACTCATATAATCAGATATAGAAATAATGGAATTATGTGAAACTATTTTGGCTGCAAGTCTGGGAAATTATTTTTAACTCTCAGTGCCAACAACTTTCTCTACAAGGACACATTTTTTGTAATAACTGTGTTTATTTAAGGTAGTGATCTTCTTCTGAGTCATCTATTAGCTCTTTTGTTTATATAATTTTTGTAGCCAGATAGGTGTCATCCACGTCATCCCAGGGCAATGAATGTGTCAATGGACCGGACGCGTTGCATACTTTAAGGTACCTGAAATTGTCTATGTCTAGACTTTTGTCATATATAAGCGAATTAAGAAAGAAAAGGAGGAGAGGGAGAGAAACAAAAAAGACTGAACATCAACAGAATTTAAACATTGCAAAAGCTTGCTTTGGGAGGGTTGAGACTGCATGATAGAATTATAAATCACATTTTAAGGAGGCTTAAATCTCATGAACTACACAAAATTGCTTTGAGGTCAGTAAACACAAATTAAGCCCTGCATAAGGCACTCTATTGATTTTTTTTTTTTTTTTTTTTTTTTTTTTTATTTTTTTTTTTTTTTTTAGAAAATTAAGTGTTTCCTTGTTTGATCCATCTTGCGTTCAAATGTGTTGAATATATGTTGTTCCCAATGCTAGTTGCCATTTCCAGCGCCATGGCCCCTTATTAGCAGCCCTAAGTTGAGTATTGCGGACATATCTGTCTATAACTAGATCTGAAAAAAAGGGGAATCTGACGTGGATGTTTCAACACTTCTCCCAATAACAAACACCCACATGTCCTTATGTTGTTTAATATGATTTTACAAAATACTGATCAACTACAACGTTTACATGTTTGAGCCTCCGTTCAAAACACTCATGGTTTTATTTTTCGTAGCCGCGTAAATGAAACCATTCCTACGCTCAAACATTGCATGAAAACTTCAAGCTTCCCATGTTGCTCAAAAACACACCTGTGTACTGTGTTTTGACTATTTCTGCAATATAAGGGTACTGTCAAATCACATCTATTCAACGTTTTTCAATCTATAAGTTGCATCGGACTATAAGGCGCAAAGGGGAGAGGAATGTAGCGAGTGGACTGAACATATCAGAATTACAACATTTCACAGAATTATCACATTTTAAAAATAAGTTATAAAGATATTCTATCATACACACATGTATCAACACATTTAATTTTGTAGGCTGTGTCAGTCAACACAACCAGAAATAATCCATACATAAGGCAATATTCATTTTTATAATTTTTTGTAGAAAAGCGTAAGAGTGCAGAAAATACAGTACTCTCAATCGAACATGTGGTTACTAAACTCTTGAATGAAGCCACTTTTCGAAAAAGCCACCAGTCTGTAAATCACATTTTCACCCATTCAACTTTCTGCTGTTTGAGCCAATTGGTTCAGACGTCATTGTCGTTCCAACTAAAACACTTGCAGACATCAATAGCTGACAAACTTGGCATTCAAAAATGAATTTCAGCCATTCAAAACACTTGCAGACATCAATAGCTGACAAACTTGGCATTCAAAAATGAATTTCAGCCATTCAATTGAACTGAAAACATGCCATGATTGGAAGTATCTTTGCTACTATACCATGTGTTGGAAAACTGCTGAGTGTTAAACTGGACCGCTCAATTCTCACGTTTTAATGCATTTTGTGAATTACAAACCTCAGCCCTTAAAATCTGAATGATGT
>OMKY01249218.1:2783-16353 GCA_900302395.1 Bregmaceros cantori | reverse complement strand
ACCTACCTGCCTGCCTGCCTGCCTGTCTGCCTGCCTGTCTACCTGCCTGTCAGTCCGCCGGTTCATCCGCCTTCCTGCTCCCCGATCAGCTGGCCTGTCTGCTCGCCTGGTTGAAATCGTCCATCATCGGGTAACGCCTGCTGTTCCTCCCGTGGCCTCTGGAGGCGCTCGCTGTCCTACCACCTTCGCAGCAGTTCCCCATAGGCTCCGCTCCCCCTGCTGGCCCCGTCCTGGAAACCTGACTCTTTCCCTGACTCTATAATAAATAATATCATTTTATAGTAAATAAACTTGTGTTCTGCAGCGCATGAGTCCTGTGTTCATTCTGGTTTCTGACACTGAGTGTGTGATTATTGCACTAAACCATGTCAGAGTGAAGCAAGCTGTGACCGTGAGCAGCAATGTGGTTTAGATATTTGTTACAGCTGCATCTGACCTCTGATCCTGACCTTGCGGTTTCCGTTGGCCTCGTGCCCAGTCAGTATACTGCAGTGACTATGTCTGATATATGGCCTTAACATTGCTGTTTCCCTGGGTCCCCAGGCGAGTCGTTGCCCTTGGCGGCGACCAATCAAATCCTCATCCGCTTCACCTCCACCGGCCAGGCCAGTTCAAGAGGATTCCACCTGGTCTACCAAGGTCAGCACTTCCTCCAACTCCCACCTGTTTCAGCTCTTCTTCCATGCCACAAAAACTTCAGGCATAGTTTGCTTTATAGCACTATGCCTGCCTGTATCATTCCACCATTGAATACTTACGTATCACGTATTGCCATTGTCATAAGATATGAATACAGCATAGGATGGAATGCCCTGGGGTGGGACACTGCCTAATGTGGGACACCTAAGCTCCAGTGGCTCTGGCTCCACCCTAAACTAATGATATGTCTAACATTAAGTTCAACTGTTCAACACAACATTTCACTGTCCCACCTTATGCAACTGACTGTCCCACATTAGAAAACTGCAAAAAGGGCCCACATTAGGGCAATCTGCCCTATAATCAGTTGTTTACATAGTCTGCTTATGTGACTCCTCAGCCACTAATGGTGCCAATTCTCAAACACTCAACCTTCCACCATGCTCTTCGCAACTGCTTCTTCCATCTTGTAGTCCACTTTGTGTTATTTCACAGCAATGCCTGTAGTTACACACTTCTTTATGGGTAATATAGAATGTAAACTAGGGGAAGAGCTTTCGCCTCACCTCATTCATTCAAATACAATAAGGCAATCCATACATTTGCATGCAGTAATAGTAAAGAATCAAATCTATGGTAAGAGCCATTGCTACTTATGGTACTGGCAGCGGTCTCAACATATGAATGTTATTTTCTTTCAAAAAATATTTTGAACTTGTATTATGTGTACTGTGTATGCACTTTGCAAAAGTAAAACATTAATATTAATAATTTAATATTTTATGCATTATTGTTATGTTTTTGATCGTATGTTCCATGTTTTGAATTGGCTCACAATGTGTTCACCTCACCCAAATTAATCAAATGATGCTGCTCAGGAGCTGTGGTTAGATGTAAGATCCATTCTGATTAGCCACTTTTCTCATCAATTTATCAGTCAACCAATCACAATGTCGCCCCACACAGCACTCTCGTGTACCTGAGCCCGCCGTTCAAATACAAATTAAATACAAACCATTTTGTCTGTCTTCTGCTCTGCAGCTGTGCCTCGTACCAGCGCCACCCAGTGCAGCTCGGTTCCAGAGCCCCGTAATGGGCGGCGTATGGGCAACGTGTTCGCTGTGGGTGGAGTGATCCGCTTTGAATGCAACCCCGGATATGTTCTGGAAGGTTCTAGCGCCATCCAGTGTCTAACTGTGCCCAACGCTCTGGCCCAGTGGAACGCCTCCACACCCAGCTGTGTTGGTAGGTGACAGTGATAGATGTGTCTATATGTATGCCTAAGGTGTACTATGACTCTCTGAAGTCCACACTTGCTCGCTCTGTCTCTTTATCTCGGTCTGTCTTCCCAGTTGTTCATGCTGTATGTCTATCTGTCTCTCTCTTTGTTTCCTTGGGTCTGCCTCACTGTCTGCTATCTCCTTCTCTTTCTAAATCAGCCTCTCTCTCTCTCTCTCTCTCTCTCTCTCTCTCTCTCTCTCTCTCTCTCTCTCTCTCTCACCCGATCTCTCTGTATTTAACCTAATTAAACAGATGGACACAGGCTGCACAGGTGGTGTGCTCTGTGGCACACAGGGCACATGTGGATGTATGTGGTGACATATGTATGCATGGAGGACGAACATGCCCACCCGCAGTGAAAACCCTATTACTTAGACTACGAACAACTTTAGATGTACTGTCTATATTTTTACTGTCATTGTAGGCAGTGCCTGAAAGTGGAGCTCAATTGAATTATATAGTGGTGGGTTATATAGGCATTTCATTTTCTTTATTATCAAAGTCTTATGTAACCACTAAAATGAATGCATTGCATCATTCAGTCTATTTATCTAAACTGATTTCATGCATCATACGTGTTATCTTTCAGCATCTAGAGACCCAGAAAGAACTGGTAGGAGTTGATCTAATTTATAGTAATATTGTTGATGAGATAAATAAATGCATATATATCTTCACCTATATGAATCTAAACCATTGTGTTTAGATGTGTGTTTTTTATAATTTAGAACTATAGTGGCAGAAATAGCATTGCATTAATTAAGATTGCATTTGGTTTAACAGCATCAACTTTCCCTTCATAGTGTATATCTACAAGGCAGTCAGCTGCATGATAAGTTACACTCACAACAAGCCACAGGAATGGGGTCAGCATTGCTTTACCTTTCTCCTTGGCCCACAACTGCAGACCAGCTCTACCTCAGACTGCTAATTTAAGTTATGAAGTGCCTGGCTGCAGACAAGAGATCAATGTTTCTAGCAACCTTGACCGGTCAGAGTTATAGTATGTATTTAAACAGCAGCAGCTTGCTACTGCAACACACAAACACACACTCACATAGAAAAAGGGCCTTTCTTTTCTAATCAACTCGTGGTTTTACTAAATATAATCATTTGGTTGGGTCTGAATTGATGAATCAGCTCCCTACCTCCTACAGTTACAACTCATAGCCGCTCCCAACCTAAAGTTTCCCTAAGGAAAAACAGATCCCAGAAAAGGGGCATCTGTTTCGGTCACATAAAGGGTCTCCCAATCAGGCTGTTGCCCGTGACGTGACGGGTGGCCGGTGGCCATATTGCTGCCAGTGTGCGGTTTCTTTACCTTCTCACTGCGTGCCCAGAGCATACAGAGACACGGTTTGAGAGAGAAAGAACTGTTAAAATGTGTAAAATAAAGGGTCCGCGTTGGCCGAGTGGTTATGGACACCGCACCTAATTCATGTTAGTGAATTACCACCCCCCATTCATGTTAGTGGCACTGCATCTACCGCAGCGTCCAGTGTCGCGAGTTCGACTACGCTCGTCGGCTTGTCTGCAATGTCTACCCCCGATCTCTTCAACCCAGTTTCCGACTAATCCTATCCAATAAAGATGGAAAAATGGCGCTGACGCCAGAAAAAATAACTAAAAATGTGTAAAATATAAATAACAAAATCTAAGAAAGGATGTGGGATATACCAGGACACACTAGAAAAGGAGGCCGGAGAAAAACATTTAGAAAAGGTAAACATTATAGTACAGTGTGAGTGTGAACAAACTGCGTGCTGGCACCAATATGGCTGCTGGTGCAACAGCCCTATTCCTATGTGACTGGCGGACGCTGTGTGTGAGCAGAGGGCTCAAAAAAGTACTTTGGAGTAGAACCCTTAGGGTAAAGATCCATTCCATAGATTAATTTCAATCATTTACAAGCCAGATGCCCTAGTTGCTACAGCTCTTCAGCACAGGTCTTGAGTTCTTCACAACTCTTCAGCCTGATGAGTGACAACAGGACAACTCGACGAAAACACTGACAGGGCTTTGAGATCAGACTGTACTTTAGACTAGCCTAGAAATCCAGACCCAATGAATCGTCCATGCATCACACGCGGCTAGATGGTCTGGCAGGTCTGGAGCAATCAGGCAGACAAATCCAATTGTAGCCCGAATTCGGGCTGTCCAATCAAGTTAAGGCAGGCATCAAATTGAGATGCTGGCCTCCATTTCACTTCTCTTGTCTACTGTGCTTTTGATTTTATAACTTAATTTGATTGACACCTTTTTTTGCCCCTTTTTTCAAGCTTGCCAGACCAAAGAATCGTTCTAGTCACGTGCAGTGCATGGACAACTATCACCAGGCTACCTTTAGACTGTGTGGGAAAGGGCAAAGTTGTGTGCCGGAAAGACAATACATCAGCAAAAGACGGCAACTGTGCTCTGCATTCCTGATAGTTCCATGCGGAGGGAACCTGACACAGAAGATAGGGACCATCCTGTCTCCTGGCTTCCCAGAACCCTACCTTAATAGCCTCAACTGTGTGTGGAAGATCCTGGTGCCCGAAGGCTCTGGCATACAGGTAAGCAGACATGACTGATGATTTCATTTACTCTCCTGCACTTGTCCCTTGTACGCACTCTGTCTCCATTCCATTTGTCATTGCCTATAAATGATGCAAACAGGGACACGTGCAGTGTCAAGGGCTTGGTATGAATATCCATGTTATTGGTATTTGAAAACAAACATTGAGTTTCCCTTTTCCCATGTCAACTTCCACACATTCAGGTGTTCTGCTGCTCTGTCTATTATCAGATTGCTGGTTGTTTGCTGCTGCAGTGTGGAATGTTTTTAAATGCTTGTATTTCAATGACTGTGGCCCTGAGGGGCAAAACTACATAACACATTCATTTGCCGGACACGTTCACATCAATTTGATGAACCGACACAGCCCGACTGATATTAGGCTATTTTAGTTCTTTTGTTATCTCCGATTGTAAAAGAATGCACCAAATGGGGTCTTGCTTCTCTAAACGCACCGATCCAGTGGTTTTCTATTGTGTTTACGGTTGGTTGGTGGAGTCCTGACCATTCGTAGATGTTGCCATGTCATCGATTGGGTTGTCTCTGTTTGACTGATTTGGGAGCGCTTCATATTACCATATGATTTCAGTAATCTGGTCTCGATTATTGCCATTGGTTTAGGTTTTTCATAGTTATTTCAAGTCAAACTCAGGTAATTTAACAAACATTCTGGGCTATATTTACGCCTTAAAAACTAAACTTTTTCCTCACCTGATGTACACATGTACACTTGCTTTTTATTCAGTGAGATGTATTTCATGTAGCATGGATTGCCCTAATGTGGGCCACTGCCTAAGCTCCAGTGGTTGTGGCTCCTCCCTAAACTAATGAATGTCCGTGAAACTATGGTAAAAGCAAACTATGGTCATGTGTCAAACATTGCAAAAAATGTCTCATGTCAGGGCAATCCACCTTATATAAATGTCTTCAAATCTATCCAATCCTTTGGCCTGATTTTTTAAATGTTTTTTTTCCAGCCCATTCAGCCTGTTTTTTCCAAGCTTTATTTATTAGGGTTAGTGGAAACAGGTGAAGATGGGGGGGGCAGACATGCGGGAAATACGTCGGTGGCAAGATTCGAACCACCGACTCACCGCGCCGTTAAGGCATATGCATGCTTTTCAGCGCTCTGCCTAACCAACTGAGCTACTGGGCAGCACTTTTGGCCAGATTTTTAATCTCTTTGGTTGAAACTCGTGCGAGCTGCGCATGAGGAGGTCACTTAGTAGAAATGGGGTATTTGACTCCTGGGAGGGGGCAGTGTGACGTCCACAACAATGCTGCTTGGTGCTGTTGTGTAGGAATAAGAGCTGAGCCAAAAGGCCAACATCTCAATTTACCACTCCATTAACATTGTAACCCCTCCCAGCTCTGGGTAGGGACTTAAAGAGCAAGATTGCTGATACAAGTGGTCAGAGTGAGTTTCCTGCATTTCCCCAGCCCAGCTCCAGCCTCGCCTTGCCCAGGCTTATTGGATTGAACACTTGCAAATGCATCAACATCGATTAGAAGGGGTACTTTTAATAGGGCCGTTGCATGTGACGTCACGGCGACGGCAGACATTTTGGTGGTATCGTGTACGATGCCATATATGTACTGTATATGTATGGTTAAGTCGTATATCTTACCACTTCATGTCCATTGTGTAGGGGTAAATACAAAATACAAAAACTACTAACTCATTCATAGTGCATCTTTTGAGGTAAAGAACATAATCTCAGTAACCCTCAACAAACTTTTGGTGCCTCTGGTGAGGTAAAGAACAGCATCACATGTATAAAACATGTTTGACAAAAAAAAATTTGCATCGCTCTGGGAGCCAGAAAAAATTGATTGGCGGGCCGTATTTGGCCCACAGGCCGCCGGTTGAATAGCCCTGCAGTATAGAATATAGTATATACTTTTTAATCACAATGAATCATTTCATATCTACAACTGTTCCAAAGATTTCACGCCGAATTGAAGGCTGTAGTACAAACATTTTTCTTTTTGCCAAAAGTTATATTATAAATGTGGCTGATGTGTTATCTGGAAGCCTACAAGCATACCCTCAATTTGAATCATATTTTCAAACTGATAGGCAGGGAAAATTAGTCACTTTCATGGCCTGGTGACATAAGCTTTTTCTAAGCTAAAATAAAAGTACTCCCACATGGCTCACCCTAATAGCTCTCTGCTGTCTCGGCTGGCATCTGGACAAGGTAATGGTGGTGGATAAGAGTGGTTGTTTTTTTTTACACTTACATTTTTTCTTTCCTTTTTACATTGTTGCGTTTTGACTGTAACAATGGGCGTTCTGCTGTTCTTGTCTTGCTGTTTCTTTGATTCATCCTTTAGTTTTTTAGTTTTTTTTCCATGAAACTATGTGTTGGTGTGTGTGCAAAGCTCCGTGCTTTGTCTCTTTTTTCTCTTATTTTTGGAATCGCAAGTCAGTATGTTCATTGGTCTCCCTCGGGGCAAATTTGTCCCGGAACAAGTTGTTTAAGCAGTGCATTAATTCTTTCAAAGAATCCGCTTTGGTGAATGTGTGCGTGAAAACCCGCTGTTTGGTGAATGAACACCGCCAATCAAGGATGAAGCGCATTAGCTTTCTAGATTGTGAATTTCCACAATCGCATGTGATGATAGCCTCCTGTTGTTCGCCCGGTTGGGGACAACTGATGGTTCTGTGCGGGAACTTTTGACGTCAAGTGGTGGTGTTGTAGTAAACAGAATGTGCATGTGCGGCTCACACAAGAGGAGTTCACAAATAACTATATAGCATTCGAGCCAATGGGGTTTACGAGCTAAAAACACAGGGCGGACTTTTGAAAATTACATTTATAGTTACTCACTCGGTGGGGTCACACGTTCTTCTGGACTAACGGGATGGCTGCATTCAATTGTATATCCGACAAGCCTAGAATTGTCACCAGAACTACCTGCCAAAAACAGAAACTTTTTGTATTTTCCAGGGAACAGAAACGAAACCTGAAACATTATTACTTTTTATGTTTTTATGTTCCGGAACAGAAACAGTTATTTAAAAATAATGGTAACCAGTTAATACCAGTTGTATATTGTTCCTCAATGGAGTGCACTTTGGGATAACTTCAAAAATAAAACAAGAGTATTTATAAAATCTAAGCAGCGGGTCTCTGTAGTGTGTTGTTGTGGGTTCACCCCGACACGCATCGAGACACCGGCTCTAAGTCGCTAGACACCTGCCGAAGCAGGTCTCTAGCGACTCATTGTGGGTTCACCCTGACAGATATTATATAGCATTAAACAGCTGACAGGAATGAAATTAACCATCCCGGGAACTTTTTTTTGTTCTAACCAGTTCAGGAACGTCAATTTCTTGGTGGAACTCATTACTGGAAACGTTATAATTCAGTGTCTGCTCGGAACGAACCAGAAAAAATATTGGTTCTGCTTTGAAGGAATAAAAAATAAATTGATGAGAAATCCGAAGTGACTTGCTGTTAAACAGGAACACAGCTATGACAGCATTCTAGTGTGGGATTCTCTCCCATGTTAATATAAACAGTAACGATACACATCAAGCATCGATCAGTTTATAATAACCATTGCTGCAAGTCGCTCTTCTTGGATACTATAGACGAGTTCGGGGGGTACTTCCAGTGTCTGAACGTCACTTCCGGTGTCATTTGCTAGCCATGTATTTGACTATTTTTACAACATGTCTATTTGGTGGGAGCACACACCTACAGGGTTATTTGAAAATTGTCGCGGTAACTTGCGGTTTGCTCTTCCTCACCCAAATGCTCTCGTGCGGATCTCTGACCCACAAACACATGATTTAATAATCAGTTCAACTCGTTCCATTTTCTCATTCCTTTTGGAACAACTAGTCAAAGCAGCCAGCCAATTGGTCCACAAGAATAATACCACTCACAAGAATAATACCACTCGGTGAGTAACTTTAAGTCAGATTTTGACTGTATTTCATCAATATTTATACAAAATTATGAACGGAAGGAGTGGGGTGTAATGGTCACAGACCGACACCTAGTGGTCGGATTTTGAATTGCCGTGCGTTTTGTGTGTTTTGTGTGCTCGGACCTCAGTCCAGTACTAGAGTTGACATCGGCAACAACAAGGCACGGACAAAATGCAGGACAAAATGACTCCCACCAGTGTTTTGCTAACACATGAAGGGTTTGCATACATATGAAGATATCAACCCATGTAACACATACAAAATGGACATTGCACCATCTTAAGTAAATGGCCAGCATTCAACTTGTTTTGCCCATGGGGGCTTTCTCTTTCATGGATGTCTTCTATATTGTCATGACATGTTATTGGTCAGGTACTGCTACTAATGTCCATTGCTATGTTCCCTCTCATGCTGAATCAACAAAATGCATTTTTCTCCCAGGATACAATATATATCTATTACATCTAATATCTAGTACAACTGATCCTTATTAGGGTGGAATGCCTCAATGTGAGCCACTTTTTGCAACTAATGTGGGACAGTCAGTTGCCTAATGTGGGACAGTGAAAGCTAGTGTTGAACAGTTGAACTTAATGTCAGGTACATTAGGGCAATTCACCCTACCACAGCACTTTGGAGATGTAGACGAGTCTACATATACAGTATGTGGCAACATCAGTATGCAGGTAGAATGTAACCATGGCAGAGTTTTCTACAATGTTTGTAAGTCAAATTACCAGGTGCACGTTACGTATTTCAATAACAACAGCAAATGATCTATGACAATTTTCAGTTGTAAAATAGCTATAACAATTATCAGTAAAGTAATGAATGTGTATGTGAATATGAAGGAGACAAGCAGACAACATTGTTATATAATGGTTAATTTGCCTCTTTCTGTGGATCAACTTAAGTCCAGGTGTGTCTATGTATGTATTTCTATTTATATACATGTTTATATATGTTTGTGTGATTGTGTGTGGATTTTGTGTGTGTATGTAGATCCAGGTGATCAGCTTTGTGACGGAGCAGAATTGGGACTCTTTAGAAGTGTTTGATGGAGGAGCCAACACAGACACCATGCTGGGCAGCTTCTCAGGTATGTGTGTGTGTGTGTGTGTGTGTGTGTTACTGTGCATGTGTGTGTGTGTGTGTGTGTGTGTATTGAGTTCCACTCTGAGGCCAAATCTCACAGCGGGGCCAAGGTGAAGGTTTGGTTAGTGTGTGTACTTTCTCTTTCTCTCTTGACATACCGACACCGATTACCCAACACGCAAGAACACTCACAGGTACACACACACACAGACACACACACACACATACACACACCCAGTCACACATATGCTCATATCTTTCTGGTGCCAAGGACAAGCCGATAGAGACCAATCATTAGCTTAGCACTGTATGCTAGCTTTGCCCTGTGGCCATGCTACACTGGGACTACATGTTGAGCTGTCCTGGATTCACTACTTCCTGTTCCGACACTAATCTTGGAGGTGCTATTAGTAAGGTATTTTTACTAATATCTTCCTCATCGTAGGGTTGCTGCTTCAAATCCAACCCTCTGTGATAACAGATGGGCATTTATTTAACGTTATTTATTATACTCGTATGTGGCATTTGATTTACAGAAACACATGTGTTATTGCATTTAAATGTAATTTCAAATTGAAAATAATTTAATCAAATTAATGTAAATACAATTGTGTGTGATGCGACTCAGCAAACAAATGAATTATAAAAAAAAAAAAAGTTCTCTTCAGACAAACATGACAAACATATAATCAATTTTCGCGCATCTACGTCAGTTTCAACTAATCATAATTCCTGGTGACTTCAAGGAATCGTAATTCAGCCCGATCAACTGCCAGCTGTAGTCCTACATAAAACAGCATCATAATTCCAAAATACTAACACTTCCTTAGCCATGGGCTAGCTAAGCATAACTGAATAATATGAAAAGCTTAACGATTGAAAAGAGTCACTATGTGAATTTTGTTTTGCAATATACTAACAGCCTAATAATACTTAACTAGAGGCTTTCAGGGAATTTGAATGTCAACAAGCAAATTGTTTGGATTCAAGATGTAATGGCAATGTCAGATTCAGATTGTGCAAAAACAAGGAACAAGTAGGATGGATTGCCCTAATGTGGGACAATCAGTTGCCTAATGTGGGACAATGAAATGTATTGTTGAACAGTTGAATTTAAGATTAGACACATTACCATAATTTGCTTTTACCATCGTTTCACGGACATTCATTAGTTTAGGGAGGAGCCAGAGCCACTGGAGCTTAAGTGTCCCACAATAGGCAGACCAAGTAGCACCGTACCAAGTAGCACATTTTAAGCCATGATCCGGTAACAAGCTGATACCAGTAAATAAACATTTAAATCTGTTACCATTTTTTTTTCAAATTGTTAAGAAAAATAATGAATGCTTTCCACAATAGCAATTATTATCCATTGCTGGAATCCATCATTTAAATGAACCACAACAATGTCATGGCGTAAAGAAAACACTAATTCTTAATCTTGAAATCTGGTGAAATTGGGTGATTAATTGACACATTAAGAAATAGTAATCGTTAGTTGCAAACATAATACAAGCACATTAGTTCCTCATGAGAGCAACAATTTGTGATAAACAAGCCAAGGGCTGGACTGGCCATGTGAAATACAGAGCAAATGCCCGGCTGTATGCAGCTTATTTAGGCCAGTTAACACCAATTTGGGTTGTTTACTGATCCTTTTTTTTGTTATTTTTTTTGGGCGCAAACCCCGTTTTTCATTCTTTATTGAGAGAGATAGTAACAGGATTAAATTGGAAACTGGGATAAAGAGTCGGGGGGAGCAATGGCCTAAGGGCTGATATTTAGCCCTATACTAGCCCTGATTGCTCATTTCCAGGCATAGGGTCTCACTCAGACCCTACGGTAAAAACTATCCTTTAAACTGGTTCCAGAAGTCATTTCCTTCATTTTAGATCCATTGTGAGAGAGCTTAGAAGGTTGAGGCCTACAGACAGAATCTAGCAATAGTAGTGAAATTTGTGGGGGCAGTATAGTGTCAGTGTTTGCGGCCCTGCGTTGCTGACACACACATATTTGATGAGTGTTGCTACATAATAAATTGTCCAATTTTTTGGTGAACATCCTGCATCCTCAAAATCACAGAAACACCAGCATTTACATGCTGGTGTAGTATTTGAGTTGTTGGATACACCACAGCCGCACATATTTTTTGCGGGCAAAGCTATCTCTTCTTAAAACGCCATGTTCATAGCTGTCTATGCCGGTGGGGCTTTGGTGTCCCACATTAGGCAGTGGCCCACTTAAGGGCAGTCAACCATACATTTTGATTAAACACTGCTCTCTAGTGGGTGTACTGGGCAACAATGGCCAAAATCGGATGACGATATGTAAGTCAGCTACGTAGACAATTTTTCTCAGGGACGGGCTAATTCATCTGAATATGAGGTATGAAGCAGACCAGTACCAATTACATACATTAACAATACATACATGTGTTGTTCCAGGTACCACAGTACCAGCACTCCTCAACAGCACATCCAACCAACTGTACCTCCACTTCTTTTCGGACATCAGTGTGTCCGCAGCTGGCTTCAGACTGGAGTACAAAAGTAAGTTGCAGTTAGCTCAGTTGGTAAGACAGCGACGGCACATATATGTAGGACTCTACCCCCACGAAATTCCTAACTATTTGTTTTTTCGACCTTCACTTGTCGGTACTACACTATACACCAGGCAGAAGACATTGTGGTGGTATCATTGTGGCAGAGAACAGGCAGAGAGCGATATTTGCATAACATTTTCCATTTTAAAAGTGTTTTATTATGGATGGATCCATGGTATTATGCTATCAATCACCAGCAGATGGCAGCTATGTCCATTGTATTTGTCTGTATATAATGGATGTGGCGTGGTAAACTATAGCACTTAACCGAGCGTACGTGATACCACCAACATGTCTGCTGCCGCCAAGCCATGATGCCACTTGCAAACAGCCCTATTAATCACCAATTATTTTCCTTACATTTTTTTTTTTTGCATTGAACTTAACTAAAAGGTAGGGCACTTGAACGCAAAACATAAGCATAGAAGCAAAACACAAAGATATGTATCCAATATGCATTTTTTAATTAACAGCTTAGTCACATTTCTGTATAGACGGGTTTACGAGCGAAACAATGGGTGGAGTCATTTTGTCCCGCCGTTCTGTTGGTCACTTCCGGTGCCTAATTGTTGCCTATGCCAACTCTGGCACTGGACCGAGGTCCGAGCACACAAAACACACAAAACGACCAGACCAGTTACACATCACCCCCCTCGCTCTATTCACAATTTTTTATAAATATTGATGAAATACAGCCAAAAGTCAGACTTAAAGTTACTCACCGAGTGGTCACATGTTCTTCTGGACAGTGTCAGACACCAGAATGAACACAGGACTCATGCGCTGCAGAACACAAGTTTATTTACTATAAAAAGGTTTTAATATTTATTAAAGAGTCAGGGATAGAGTCAGGTTTCCAGGACGGGCCAGCAGGAGGAGCGGAGTCTATGAGGAACTGCTGCGGAGGTGGAATAAACAGCGAGCGCCTCCAGAGGCCACGGAAGGAACTGCAGGTGTTACCCGATGGCGGACGATCTTCACCGGGCGAGCAGACAGGCCAGCTGATCGGGAAGCAGGAAGGCGGAAGAACCGGCGAACTGGCTGGCAGGTAGACAGGTAAGCAGACAGGCAGGCAGGCAGACAGGTAAGTAGACAGGCAGAGCGGCAGGCAGGCGGACAGGTGGCAAGCAGGTCTGTTCAGGCGTGCCCAGGGCTAGATCAGGAAACGTCGACTGACGATCCGACAGGGAAGAGCGGGAACGAGGCGCCTCTTATAGGCTGGCGGGTGATCGGCAGATGGGAAACCGGTGTGTAGATGGGACGGGTGCACACCGGGAGCGTGGCGCGCGACACCACGCACAGCAGGTCGTGACAGACAGGCTGGCTGCTTCTTCTAGTAATTCCAAAAGGAATGAGAAAATGGCACGGGCTGCACTGATTATCAAATCATGCATTTGTGGGTCACAGATCTGCGTGAGAGCATTTGGGTGTGGAATAGCAGACTGCAAGTTAC
>OMKY01249211.1:6600-17098 GCA_900302395.1 Bregmaceros cantori | reverse complement strand
CCCAGTTAGAGCCAGAGATAGATCAAGAAGCTGAGACAAAGCCCAGTTCTGTCCTGGCTACAGCTACTGATACTGCGGCCACTCAGTGTACTGCTAAAATCAAATAAATTAATTTATTTTGCTAACTTCAGTACAGAAAAACGTGTGATATAAACAGCAGCTGAAGATTTTACCTTAACTTGATAAATTGATTCCTTAGCATTTGATATGGAAATTAAACCAATATCACATGTCTATGCATTGTTACTGCATTTTCAAAGTGTAGTTTGTCATGAGCCGCTCGTCCACGGGCGGCACCCAGGCGCCAGGTTCGGCCGCGGACCGCGCCAGCACAGCTGGCGTTCCACTCACTCGTCTCCGGAGCAGTTCCGTGATTGGCTGCCCTCCCCTTCTTAAAGGGGCTTCGGGCGCAGGTCCGACGCAGCGTCCAAGTTCTCCCTTGGTCAGTTCTTAGGTTGACAAGTTTATGTTTTGTACACACGTTGAGCTCCCTGTGTTACCACCTGTTAGTCAGTTAGCCTGTTAGCCGTTGAGGTAACCTGAGGCTAATCTCCGACTGCAGGATCTACTTCCTCCACCTCCGGATCGGGCTCATCGGTCGCGGACCACCCCCCGGAGATGAGTACTCTCACTAAGACTTTTTAACTAATACAAACATTTATTTCATTGTGTCCAGAGACTCTCATTACCTGTACATTGTGGTTTTGCTTACCCTTTTGCACACTGTGTGCTGCAAGTGTTTTGTGTTTGATTCTTGAGTTGCTGTATCAAACGGATTGCCCGGAGTGCATTCAACCCTTTTCCTGACTGAGTCCATATTCTTTCATACGAATCATAACAGTAGTTGCTATACGAATCATAACAGTAGTAAGGATTACATTATATTACTTTTAAATACAACTAACATTACATTAGACCAATAACATCTTCTTAGACCAATAGCTTCTTAATTTTAGGGTTTTGCTGGAACGAAATTGTGCTGAATAAATGTGGAAGTGGTTAGTTGTTTCTACATGGATAGCACGACTACGCTGTTCATGTGTGTGTGTGTGTGTGTGTGTGTTAAGGGAAACGGCACCTAAAATTCATACCTGATCAGGGAGGATTAGAAATGTAATTCCCTATTAATTTGTGGTGTCGTTTCCCTCAACACACATATTCGCATGAGTACAAACAAATGTGGTCTAAGGAAGATTTGGTGAGTCTCGGCCCCCCTCCAAAACTCAGAGGTATTGGTTTAGACAGTCGTCGGCCCGTTGCAAACACCCCGGGGTATCAACAGTCTCAGCGGACGAGGGGATTGAGACAAGGATGCCTTGCCGTTCAGTAAGGCAGATCGCTTGAGAGACACTGGGCCTCTGCATTCAGCGAGGCTGGTCTCTCAATCCCTCTCTGGCTCTAGTTGAGATGCTAGTCGCATTTGCTGGATGCCCCAGGGTAAATGTTAAACACACACACACCAACACAGATATGCACACAAAACACGTCCCCTTTTAATAAATCTCTTTAATTACCAAAATAAAAAGATCGACATTCCCAAATACAAAGAGCAGATGTCGTTTTACACAAGTAGGAGTTTCAAAGAAAACAAACCAACACAGCTACATGCTGGAGGGAGCATGTTGTTAGAATCACAGGCAGAGAATGTAATGGAGGGTCTGAGAGATTCCAAGTTAATTTCAAAATAACCGCAGCAACCTTCACTACTTTACCGTTTGCTTTTCCAATATCCATATTCAGCATTTCCAATATCCATATTGTAAAATAATTCCATTACACAAAGGAGAGACATAGAATTTCTAGGACTATAGCACCATGCAATGATGATATGATGACATGATGTCTGCTATAGAAAAATACAAAGAACTCCGGCACTTCTGCAGCTGTTTTGCATTCACACTCTGTGCACTGTACTGAACTTCTAGAACTTCTACTGGAGCCCTCTCTGCAGCACTCCAGTATAAACCCAAATATATAAATTAATTAGTTACCCCTTGGAGCTACAAGGCTATAACTAGATAGGCCTACTAACAAAGACTAACAACTTGTTAGTAACAAGTAATTTTGAAGAGGGGTTTGTGAGGTAACTTTGGTTTAGTTAACATGCCATTAATTGTTAGATATTAACCATCCAGGTAATTACATTGTAACTAGTTGCAAAATAAATATCATTCTAAATAGTTCCTTTTTCCTAGTTTCCTAGTTTATGTTGCTTAAATCTGTGTTTGTCTTCTTGAAGGACGTTTGAAAGTTGAGAAATGAACAGGAACACGATTAGAAGGAATCAGCATGGATGCAGACTTGCTGTGTAGATTCAGAGTAGCACTAACGGCATAGATTTTCTACTTGCAGCGTCCAACAGTATGGCTGCCTCATTTATTTCACTTTCCTCCTTTATTGATGTTATTGTGCTACTGTGCCCAAAGTTGACGGCTGTGTCCAAAATCGCCCCCAATTCCCTATATAGTGCACTATATGGGGTGCATGTCATTTTGTAGGGGTGTCCGAATTCTCCATGTACCCTATATAGTGCATTCAAAGTATTCCACAACGTGAGAATTATCAATGTATCCTAGACCAAGCAATATAACCCATAATTGCGAGACACTTTAAAAATGACCTAAATTACAAAAAATGGCAATCAAAAGGTTGTAGTGAGAGACACTGCACCAGGATTGTAGTATTTTACTATTCAAATATTATTTTTCTTTTCAATAGCCCATGCAACTTGTCATCATGGGTCGATGATGCAACTATTTTTTATCTGAAAGATTGCATTATTTCTTGGTGAGATATACTTAATTTGTTAATTTGAATTGGATGATTAAAGAATGCATTACGTGATCCACACATGGTGCTCTTTATTCTTTATCAGACAGAATATCACTAGGGTGTGAAACAAATTACATTTAAAGCAGATTTTCTATGTTAATTCTGCAAACAAGTGCCATTGATTAATTCACAATGAATAATAGGTTTTACTGCATTAGCCATTATCAGTAAAATTAAACTCTCAAAGTCAATATTCATCTTGAAATGAAAAGACATTTATTTTTTATTTTTTACATGAGTGATGTGGGCTTAATAATACAAATGTTTTTCCATATTGAATCTGGATAAATTGTGATATTGAATGATCGGTAAGACTAAATGCACAGCGCAACAAAATAAGGACGCTACCTGCAGATCGGTATGTTGAGGTCTATGCAGTTAGTGCTACTCTGTCTCTCCATGTTTTGAAGTAACACCCTCAAATCCTTCAGCGTCGCAGACTTCAACAGATCCTAAAGAAAAGACATACTACTGCATACTGCCAAAGATGTCAAAATACATTTTTAAAATGTATACAATTTGAATGACAATTTTCCCTAGAAGGTAGAGACGGCCTTCTTTACATACATTGTTGTTTTAAATATAATTTGTGGAGAATATTTGGTGATTGGTTGGACCTTCAAACATCACTGTTTGACTGTTTGTTGTTTTTTGTTTGTTAAAATGGTTGGCACTGAAAGAGTTAAACTCCATCCTGTTCACTTTCAGTCATTGTATGGTCTGGAGCTCTAAGATTTCAACAATATCGGTAAAAATAACACTCAGTAAGTGCCCCCCCTCCCTCCCCACAAGTTAAAAGTGCAAAAACATAATCAAGTGTCTTCAAAGAAACACACTCCCTTATGGGCCCAGCAAAATCGCTGAAAGTAAATGCAGCATTAATTAGCATGTGCATAATCCATTACTCCCATTTCCAGAGGAACCCCATTGTGGATGTATGCCACTTTATCTTTGCACTGAATGGACAGCGGCACCAAAAATTCACACTGACATTTTTTCTTCCTTGATCTGAGCCAGATAAGGTGTCCATTAAGTTCAACACTACATTTCACTGTACCACACTACCTATCTTTTCTGCATGCGTGTGCACTCAGTCTTTCTACTTAAATCTTAAAAGTTGTTATGACCGAAAATTGGTTACACAAAACCAAATGTTTGAGTGATTTTTAGCTGTTTCTATTTTCACCCCAGTTTGAGGGAAACTGGGGTGAAGATAGCTATGCTAACAAAGTACTTCTGCTGCGTGCCAGAGTGAGTGCATGCACTCAACATAGTTCTGTATCGACTTGGCTAAGATCATGGAAGAATATATTTCAGTATGAATCTTTGGAGGTGTTTTCCTTTAATGACTGAAAAAAAAGTCTGACTATTGAACGACTCAACTATATAGCCTTGTACACTGGGCATACAGTTAACGACCACAGACACAATATTTTATTTAGCTTTTACCTGATTCCTTTATCGCCTCCCGCTACACTCAACCCCACTGCCAAAAAGCATACGTAGAAAAAATATATCTGTTAATCTGTGATATGCATTCATAAAAAGTAACTGTGTTCTAAATTACTTTTTTTCTAAAGATATATATTTGATATCACAGCTGCCAGTGAACTCAATTTATTCTCTTTATCTAAGATATATATATATGTATACATATATGTATATATATGCAGTTTTATAGAACATGAAATTAAATATATTAAACAAAAATAAAATACCCCAAAAACAAAAACAAAAAACAAAATACAAATACCTTCAACACAAAAATTTCCAAAAGTCAAGTTTGGATGAGGCAAAGAAACATGAATAAATATTGAGTGTAGCACCAGATGCCATTATTATATCGTTGACAGATGAGTGCGGGACGTCCATGATGACCTGTGTAGTGGCTGGTGGAGTCTAAGCACAACCAGCGACACCCAGGTGAATAAAACCTTTGACAGTGAAAATGATCACAGTGTATAATAATATCTAACGTCTGTAGAGATGCACAATTTTAGTTATTCTTCACTGATATCCAATATGACAATATTGTACAATCGATATTAGGATAATGATCCGATAGCAACCGATATGTAGATTTTTACTTCAGACCAAAACCAAGTTATGGTGTGTAAATGAATAATGTCGATTCTGAAACGGTTATTTTAACATTCACCCAACCATTATCATCATAATGAAAATATATCTGAATCATCTGAAATCAAATTATTTTCCAACAAGGTACAACATGAGATACTTGTCATACTTGTAACATGACATGATATCAACATGATAGACATGATATCAACATGATATCAAAAAACAACACCGACCAATGTTTAATGCTGTTATCAGCAGATAATATCGGCCTGATAATATTGTGCATCTCTAAACGTAAGATGACTTTTCTGGAAGCTTGACAGAGAGGAAAACATTAAAAAAAGGAAATGAGGAAGCCTCTAGTAGAGGAACCCAGCCCTCAAAGCACTGGGGCTTAAGTAACACCGAGTTTAAGGGGCCAGCTTTCACTTTTCCAAACTCTTGACCATCGACGGAGTCTAACTACTATAAGAGTGCAGAACATGCTAGAAACATAGACAACTGTACTACTGTAGGTGCATGGGAACCATTTCTGTTCAAAGATAACTTAAGCCCAATTCGCACTGTACTTTTATTACCTATGGACCCCTGGTAATTCAGAATAATTGCGGGGGACGTCTGAGTTTCATTTGACGTGCGAATACGCAATGTCAGTGATTTGCGAAGAAATATTCCACCGTGAATCACCTACTGTGATTTGGGGAAACACCCCAATGGTTTGAATTCTGAAATTGTTTAACTTTGTTAATACACGCACACATATGCATGTGTGTGAGAGTGGAGTATGTACACATGTGGGCAAGCAAAAATACGGCACATGCGTCATAATGTCTTTTAAATTGAGCAAAAGACGGGGTTTTACTAACTCCCTCAAAACGTGCAACAAAATAACACAGACGTTAGGGGGTAATTGGGAATTACCAGAACTCCCCACCTAATTCAATGCAAATTGGACTTTAGATGAGCAAAGAGTTTTTCGATTGTCCACGTTATCTGTGAAGGCCAAAACAAAATATTGTAGTACCTTCTAATACCATGTAAATAAAAGCCTCCACCATGTTAACTTCTTGAGGTTCATGCCATTAATAATTCTGGACGGAACAGCACAAAGGCAAACATAGCGATATACACCAGTGTATGTAGCCTCAAAACATCTCTACGAGCCTTTGTGTAATCAAGGTTACCGCGCTAGACACTAACACTAAAAACCGCAGTTCTAGTTTTACTTGAAATAAAAGAGGCATTTTCCTTGATAATTCTTCAAGGCTATACACAAGATTCGGGTTATTGTGGGTGTTTTTTGTGATTTTTAAAATGAAAATTTGCTTCATTGATTGGATTAGACATGAGTAAAAATAATTTTTTAATAATATTTTTTTTGGTGGTTTCAAACTTTCTGAATTCAATTATCTCTTTTGCAGGATATTTATTTATGTTCTCTTTACAAGCAAGTGTGCAGGTTATATTCAGGTCAAGGCTCCAACAATATGATGGTGGCCATCTTGTAAACTGAAGCCCCCCCCCCGGATTGTATCGACACATAACTGGTGCATTGCCCTGGAAAAACACCAAAATTCTGTTTTGTTTTTGCAACATTTCCCAAAATCTCTACAAACAAGTCCATCGGTCCTTCATAGAATTCAATGAAATTATTGATTAAATTATATTATGTGGCGATATATCTTGAATTACTGTTAACACTGCACTCCTGCCCCAAAATAATGGACAATGATCTGCATACTTTTTTTGAGTAAAACTGTATGAAGACATAAGATGTAAAAACAGGAACATTTCTGGCATTTAATGCACACTCCAAATGGGAAAATATGCACAGGAAATTACCTTAGATTGAGAAATGACATCAATGCTCAATGCTGGTTTACATTTTTGGTGCATAGCGCCATCTATATTGAGTTTAGCGGAGCTCTGTGAATTCTTTGTCAACTTCCAAATGTGTTTGTGGAAAGTAAAAGAAAAAAAAATCCATTCCTCACAAACATTTATGGGAATCATAAATGGAAAGACAAAAATACTATCAAACATGAATACTAACATAAAAAATTAAAATGCTATTTTGAATTCCTACTACTACCAGCAATATTAAAGCTCCATCAGGCGGCCTGTAACTCAAAACAGGGTATACGGTAGATAATCACTTTCTGTTTCTAGTTGAAGAGGAATAATTATCTTTCATTTATTTATTCTCCACATTCAAATTTGATGTACGCATAAGGGCAGAAATCACAGTTACTTGGAAAATTTCAGCTGTTCGAGTGATCTTTGAACGGCCACACTGATACAGCTCCAATCATATACACCATAAATCATATATATCAATCATCAATATATGTACTCCCTCGTCAGCTTGGGAAAAGGGTGATGTCCCCTTCTTGAGTTGCAGGCAGTGGAATGAAGAATTCAGAACAGCGGTAATTCAGAATAGCAAGGCGTTGACTCATTATCGTAGTCCCCATCAAACTGGTAAAGGCATAAGGATGCTAGCATTGAAGGGGGTGAAAATATTTTTTTGTAAACACCTGGTTTTACAACACACTCCTAACTCCATTTGTGTTAGTGACGGTTTCTGTCTGGATTCAAGTGTGGCATTACCTGGGTTAAGAAGAGACAGTAGTCAGCTAGATAGATTCAGACAGGTTAGTTCATTCACACTACTTTGACAGTAGCCTAAATACGTTTCACACTGGTTAGTTGTTTCAAGCCTGGTTCAGTCCGATAGATTGAGAACTGAGGACGGGCATTCAGGTGGCTAGCTGCTCATGGCTGAGAAACGCACACACAATCGTTTCCCAAGAGAGAAACATATCGACTAAAAAGATGCAATCAGAGTCAGTTTTTCCAACAGATTTTCAAAAGAGTTGCTTTGTTTTAATTAATGATTGGTTACCTATTCTGGATCCTCCTGCATAGGGCCATATGCATGTTGTACTCCATTATGTACACCAATTAGTATTATTATTAGTTTTCTTGATATTCAATATCAGAAAAAGGGTACCTGGTGATTCTGAGGTACACAACCGAGGATGATTCCCAATGGTGAAGTGAGAGGACCCATTCAATTACGTGCTGAATTATCTAGGGATTGTAACAACTACTCCTATACGCTGAACTCAACCCACAAATAGATATTGATCGATACTGTGTTCAATAGTGGGTTCACTCTCAATGATTAAAAATTATTTTAAATAATCTGCATTATTCAATACTCTCCCGGGCAAAATCTCGAGACAACAGCTTGCTACAATGCTGCCGACCAAGAACAAGCACTCTCTCTCTTTCCGCAACACCAAATGGGAGTGAACGCACATAAAGATTCTGTATGCTGGAATACTGTATGATCTGTATTCCTCTCAACAACGTTTTCGGATTGCATCTTCACCAAATGCTAAGAGGAAAAAAAAACAAACAAACAGAAATAACATTCAAGGGAAAGCACGTAATCCCACAGCATGTTAAAGTGCAGGACCAGTCATGTTCTCCACAGATTAAGTTATCTAGGTAAACAGTGTACCACACAAATGTTCCTCTCCTCCTGTGCGGCTTCAAACCGCGCCACCATGTTCACGACAGAGCAAAAACTAAATTGCACGCTCTCCAGAAAAGTACAATATGATGCAGAAACCGGCTGCATGGACCCCCAGCCCAAGGAGCATCCTCATTTGCGTCCCAAATCTCCGCAAGATTCACTCACCGAGTTGGCCACGAGAAAATCCCTCCGTCAGGACAGCCAGCCCCGGCGTCATCACGTTCAACTTTAAATCCCTTCACCAGCGGATGTGTCCTTGGAACGTCAATGTATTATCATTTTTCCAATCTTTAACAAAAAAAGGCTCCGGTTCATGAAAACTGAGCAGGATCATCCTTGGGTATGCAAGCTTGGAGGAGAAGTGCTGTGTAGTGTCCCGTCCCGGGTTAGGGGATGCGAGGCGCTGAGTGGTGGTGGTGGTGGTGCTGGGTTAGGATTTGAACACATGCACGGCCCTCACGACATACTGTCGGCAGATGGGGCACTCGCTCATGCGCTTGCCACACTTTGTGCAGGTCACCATGTGGCCACACTCCAGGAGCACACAGTCAATGATGGCGTCCATACAGATGCGGCACAGGTTCTCGTCCTGGTAGCTTGTTAGCCGGCCACCATCTGATGGGATTGGGGGGAGACAAAGAAGGAGTCAGGCTAAAAAGTCACACACACTGACATTAGTTAATATTTTTTAAAGATTAGATCAATTTCCTGCCGTAAAAACAAGTGGCCTTAGAACTCTACTCACCAGAACTGCCAGATCAAGGAACAGTTTTTCCCCCTGTCTCCCTTCTGAACACTGATAAAAGCACCAGCCACCTCACACGTCGCACTGTAGTGCGAGTGGCGGTTTCTGACACCCCCGTATACTGCTCGTGTTAACTTTTCACATTCTAACAACTTTATACGATATCTTATATATTATTTTATTAGTATTCTATTACGTTTGACTGCGTAATATTGGTGTTATTTTATATTTTTGACAGTACACTACTGTATATATAGTGTAAATAATTTTCATCTTTTTTGGTATTATGCTGTTATTTTTAATGCAGTATTTTTTTTCCTCACAGTGTTATTGCATTTTTACTTTGTTATCTTTACTGTACCAGGGTGTGAACCAAATGTCCGAAGTCAATTTCCAGTGTCCAGTTTTATGCATGACCTGGCAATAAAAGTGATCATAAAAGTGATTCTGATTCTGACTTGTGCTACACTACCATTGCATCTATGAGGCTGCGCTCAAGCCCTTGCAGCCCAGGACCCCCACCCCCACTCATTGCCATTTATGAACCTTAATAACGAACATATCTGACGCGTTTGTAAAATTATAGCACCCCCACCCCTCCCTCCTCTCACACAAATAACATGGGGAGTACCCTGCAATATACGTCAACTGGGTCCAAACTTTAAACAGGTTAAAACGGCCTGCTAAAATTGAAATATTTAGATTGGAAATCCTGTCGCAATTTGAGCAAAGGTTGACTTTAAAAAAAATTGCAGCTTTGATTATGAAATTTATAAAACTTAAGTTTGATCATATCGTCTCTGGCACTAACTGCAAAGCAAACCCTTTGTGAGAAGTTATGTTGTGGTTGTGCTGCTGCATAGTGGTTGTTACATTGTTACGTTGTTACATTTTAATTGGGGCTCTAGGGGAAAATACATTTATATTACAAGAAAACCATTTAAAAATGTTGACTATCCAGAAAATTTGAAATAGAATCAATTGTTGAAATACTGCACTAATATGTTGAATATGTTGATGTGAACATGGATGTGATTAGACCCTTATTGGAAAACAGAGGAATTCCATATACGTTTGTAGCCAATATAATACGATTCTACAATTATGTAAACGTAAAAGTTTATTCTATTTTCTCAATTAAGATCATTTGTATTTTTTAATCCTATTTTGGCGGGAACATTGACGGGCTAAGACATTTGAAAGTATGGATAGATGTGTTTCCCTATATTTATATGAACACAAATACAATGTCAATGGTTTGAAACCATTTGACAGCCACTGAGGTAATGGTTGAG
>OMKY01249209.1:0-10797 GCA_900302395.1 Bregmaceros cantori | reverse complement strand
TCCCAGTTATCAAGTTAATGAGAGGTTTTCATTTAGCCCCGAGATATGAACTAAATTAGGCTAGGTTGTTAGTAATTAATTCAAACTATAACATTGACAAGCTAACATTGAAAGAATGCATTTTACATACAATTTTATTTGTAGTACTTTGTACTTTATACTTTCAAAAATACTTTTGAGTACATTTTAGAGCATGTACTTTTTACTTTCAAAAATACTTTTTGAGTACATTTCTGAGCCTGTACTTTTTACTTTACTTGAGTAGCTATTTGGATCAGTACTTTGTAGTCTTACTCGAGTTGTTTTTTACAAATGTATTTTACTCTTAGCCAAGTAATAAATCCCGGTACTTTTGCCATCTCTGACGATGGATAAAAGAAGCAATAGAGATTAGGGAGCGTGACAAGGACTCCATCAACAGAGCAGAGGGATCATACACTCTCTCTCGCGTCTGGGATTCGATCCTACAACAGCCCCCACACGGGGGTGGATGGAGTCGGGCTGGCGGGAACGTTGGCCGGATCACGGCCACAAGGAAGTGATATAGCTATGGCGTCACCATGACAACAGGACGCCAACTCCATGAAGAAGGCTGCAGCACTGCAGCCAAAACTGTTGAGGTATTTAAAAACCTTTATCAGTCTTGAATGAGAAACAAGTATAATTTCACGACACAGAAGAACATTAGGATTTGGATAGAGACTTTAAGACTCTAAGGGGGGGACATTTTTAAAATTAAATTTAGTTGGCTCAGGAGAAGAAAAAACAGAGTAAAAGATTTTGAAAAGTCATTGTTTATTTGAGATTGAAAAGTAGTTCTGTTAACCAATCAAAATGAATTAACATCAACAACAAATAATCAATACCAAATACCAATATTTGGTTCTTCAACTAGGCCAAGATTGAGATTGATTGAAAATCTCAATCTCCTCTTTCTTCTTTCTTCTCTCTTCTTTCCAGTCCTCAGTTAAAAGATTTCTGTAACCAATCCCAGTTTCTGCCCTTAACTGGGCAATCAAGGTTAAAAGGTAGTTAGGTAGATAGCGCCTATATTTCTTAAATCAAAATCTAAAAACAAAATCACTTTTGTGAAGCGCCTTGAGGCAGCTTCGGCTGCGAGTATGGCGCTATATACAAATCTGTTGAGTTGAGTAGTCTAGAAAGTCAGAGTGTAGGGGATGCACTGGTTTTATGTGCACCACATCCTTCACATAAGATCCTTTGTGTCAACGCGATAGCTTTTGAACTGAATAGATCTGTCCCAGATTCGGTGTGTTAATGCTCTAGGGTTGGTTCATGAACGGATCACACTTTCGAGATGCCTGAAATAAAGATGGCCATTTTATATACATTTATATGAACCATAAAATCTTTGATGGCTGACTTTTTCCTTCGTGTGACAACATTACAAAATCCATCTATGCCATCCAAGAGGTATATTAATAGAGATATGTCAAGATTCAAGATTAATTTTATTCATCCCAAGGGAAATTTGTCTTGGCCACACATACTTGCCACGAAACATACAAAAGCATACTGCCACAAAAAAAAAAGCCCCTGTGACATCACAATTCCTACAGAGAAGATAGCCTAGCGAGCCACGCAACACACATCGCTGGACGCTTGCATTAGGTCTGGGAAAATCTGCTGTTCATTATGTGCCTCTTAAGCATACTGTTGCCCGATTTGAATATTTTAAAAGAATGCCCATCCTACTCTACGCTACTTGTCATGCCTCCACGCCGCTTGTCCCACCTACTGCATGGTGACTGAATAACAAGATTTGATTGATTTTTTTAAATATTTTTTTTTACGTTTTCTGACCCTGGTTTTACCAGACCCAATGCAAGCGACTAGGGATGTGCAATGTGTGAACGATGGTCGATGACTACGGGGAAGCAGGGATCAGCAATATTTCTGGGGTTTATTGATGGGGATAAACCATTAGCTGGCGGAGCCAACTACATACAGGTTTGAGACCCTGTATTCCGTATTGAGTTTTCCAACACATTGATAGCTAGCTTCTTTCCGCTCTTATCATTTTATTAATCAGACAATCTATATATACAGTAATGGCTTAACATATTGTCTGCACCTTAACTTTCAGCAACTACAGTAGCTGTGTCCAGGCCCCCGCCAAGCGCACTGCCTGCCTCCTTGATCAAGCTGTCAAGTTTGTTCCTATCTCTCTCAGTCAGGCTGCGTTCCCAGCACACTGCTGCATATTGAAATGGACAACAATATATTTATAGATCATGAATAATGTTGCAGAAGCATCCTGGTTTTTTTTTTTTGCAATAGCAATATTTGCCAACAGGGCTGGACTGGTCATCAGGCAACCAGGGCAGATGTCCAGTGGGCCGATCATAAACCATTTGGGCTGATTACTGGAGCTAATGACTAATAAATTGAGGACAGTCATCCATTAGTCCATTCCCAAGACAGGGTTTTGCATAACTCTCATAATTGAGATGCTCGCCATTAGTAATCACCCCGACGAATGGGCCAGTAATAATTCGTAATTGACGGATGAAAGTGCTTTGATCATTTCGCTAAGGGCTGGAGCTCATTGTAGCTTATGGTTTAAACTTCACCTGTTATTATGAACGCTGGTCCCCTCTGTTAAGCAGGAAATTACCTCCAAACCAGTCTGGTGTTTTGCGGCTTTATCTCTAATCTTCATTTGTATCATGTGAAATTAGACGAGACCGTATATGGCTTTAGAGCAGCATCTCCCACTCTCTTGTTGCTTCCTCCTCTCCGAGTTTGGTTGCGATGTGGTCCTGAACAAAACTCAGGACCACATCGCAAACTGATTCGAGGCCAAAACAAGTACCGTATTTTTCGGGCTATTTAGCCGCAACTTTTTTCCCTCACTTTGAACTATGCGGCTTATAAGGCGGTACGGCTATTCTGTTTTTTTTTTTTTTTTTTTCCAACCGGTGCGTTAGTATAAAATAAAATAAAAGCGCCGCTGGGAGTCACATTTGAAAGCCGTTCTGATCCTATTCAAAATGTCACCCGGAACACACGCCCGCCTCCAGGTCAGAGCTATGTGAGATATGTCTATGTGGTATACCAATCACGGCCTTTACAGGATTGGGCAATCAAACAGCTTACGGTGGAGGAGAGAGAGGGGGTCAAGTCGCGATTCACCGTGAGTTACCAAAGTGACGGGTTAAGACAGCAGTCTATTGTCATTTATTAAAATCCAGGTGCTTAGCCTGTTTGTTAGCCGTGGGTATGAAGGGAGGCTAGGAATGTAGCTTACAAAAGAAGGAAGCCTCACATTATGCTGCTGCTAAGTGGTGGAGCAGAGGAAGAATTATGCTGCCAGGTGCATTGTGGAAGAGATGTCAAAATATATTCATGTATAATTATTTTTACTGAAATGTACCTTCCCAGATATATAACTTAGGCTGGCTTTGTGGTGGTCAAATGCGGAGGTTTATTTAGATTTGTAGCGTTGGGAGTTTTGTGTCACAGTGGTGAGACGCCCAATTAACATTTTGGTGTGCTGTGTTGTTGAGTGTCTGTGTTGGATCGGTTCTGGTCCGTTAAGCTCCAGCTGCAGCTGTGTCTGCTGTGTTCTGAGTGCATGGGCTCCAGGGGGCCTGGTGGTGTCCACTCTGCTGTGTCGTGTATCTTCTGTGTTGGTGCATGTCTGATTTTTGACAACACATCCTTCTGGCCGATTTGCATGGGACTTTCATCAACTATGGAACCCTGCTAATTCGTTTTTTTCATGCCAGAATCGGACAGGATAAGCAAAGTCTCGAATGTGTGGGGCGTTTTTCGTTCCCCGCTGGATGGGGCTGTTCCTCAAATCAGCAGAAAAACACCAGCCTTTAACAGCAGGGCGCTATTTCATCAACGAGGCTTAAAAAGTGGGAGCTTAGCTTGAGAAGGTGAGACTTGACTAAGCGTCACCATGTTATGCGCTACAAATTATTTCATTAACGGAGCTCAACTTTGATGAGCCGGAGCTTAGCCAAGCCTCAGTCAGGCTGACTGAGCAGTTAAGCATGAAAAGTCGATCATGGGGGTCCGCGTTGGCCGAGTGGTTACGGACACTGCACCTAACGCGACCCCGTTCATATTAGTGCCGCTGTGTCTACCGCAGCGCCCGCAGTGTCGCGAGTTTGACTACGCTCGTCAACTTGTCTGCAATGTCTACCCCCCGATCTCTTCAACCCAGTTTCCTATCCAATAAAAGATGGAAAAATGGCGCTGACGCCGGAAAAAATAACTTTGAAAAGTCGATCAGAGAATTGTTGATGAAGTGTTGCAAAATCACCATAACATGGGACAGGAGACTGTATAGGTATTATAGAAGGATGACAACCCCCATAATAATTGCATGCCAAATTATAATGCGATGTAAAATATGAGCCAACGGGGGCGCGTGGTGGCATCCCCTGACCACAGGTCGAGCAGCGCCGCAGGTTCGAATCCCCTGTCTGGCATTTCTGCAATGTCTCCCCCAACTCTTCATCCCGGTTTCCGATTAATCCTGTTGCTATCTCTCTCAATAAAGAATGAAAAGCGGCACTGGCGCCCAAAAAAATAACTTTAAAATATGAGCCAACGCGTTGAATAGCCAGCTAATATTTTGCCCGTCTCCCCTATGACCTTGAGTGGGGACGAGCCATCCGCCTGGTGGCTTGGGTACTGGGTATAATATGCACACCAAGACGGCTTGCTGTAGAGTTGCGGATCATATTGCCTGTGGCACCGGTGTCAACTTTGATGCGGATGGTGTGATGATCGAAAACACGTCCAAGTGTTACTGGCGAGTCTGGACACGGTACGCCACTGTGGAGGTTGTGGAGCTCTCAGAGCACTCCGGGGGTGGGGTCAACGTCGGGGAGGAATGGTGGCGCGTATCATGGCAGCCAACATGGCCAACTTTCTCGTGGGGGTCTTTTAGTAGCAGCACCCTGGGGCTGCCGACTCTCGGTCTACAGTGGGAGTCAGTACGGTGGGGAGCGGAGTGAAGAAGGGCGCAGGCTTCTTGCATCATCGGTGCTGCAAATCTCCTCCAGTAGGGAGTCCATCGCTTGCGAGATCTCGGGCTTTATTGGCGCTAACGTACATGAGTTTAGCTTTGTACCGTAGCACTGCTTTACAAGAGCGGGTAGTCAAGGTTTTCTAGTGTGGGGGAAAGCTCCTTGTCTACAGTCACCGGTCCATCGAAGTGGGATAATCCACCAACTTTTCATGAGTCCTCTACGCCATTAATCGTTGCTATAATGTCTCTAGCAATTTGTCGCCTTTCAAAAGTATTGCATCAAAGTCAATTAATTGTCCACCGGTTACTTGGAAACCGTAGTGCTGACGAATAGAATTCCTAACCAGTGTGTTTCTTGAGATAACACGACAGAAATTGGAGATGTCGTCCTCACCGTCACCGATGATGCGGCTGAGCTCTGGTCCTCTGTAACCATTTAGCCGTCTCACTGACGGAACGGTGCGAACGCTGGATCCAAGCATAGGTTGTATAATGTTTCGAAAGAAATTAAAGTCTCACGCGCCGCCATTGTTTTCATTGGGAGCAGATGGGGCTGAGCCGGTAAAGATCTTCCGGTGACGCAGCCTCGTTAATCAGATGCATCCGAGTGGGTTAATACCAACGCTGCGTGCGTGTGTAAGCAGGCTTCAAGAATACAAAAAAACAAGCACTATCCAAGGTACGACTGAAGTAGTGCTCCACCGGAAGCCCTATCGGTAACCACTGGGTGCACTAGCGCCTCCCGGTGGGCATAACACCCAAGTGCAACATAGACCCTACGGGCGACCGTAGAGTGATTAAAGTTGTCTCGTCTGTCGCCTGATCCCAGTAACCAGACTTTTCAGTTAACCTGTTGCCACAGTGATAGAGCGGCGTTTGGTGCTAACTCCGTTGCTCGAATCGGATTGTGGAGCCAAAGCCTGGACTAAGACCAGATTGGAGCTAAGCTCCTTTGATGAAATAGCCCAGGTTAGTCAATCCAGAGCAGTCTGTCTGCAGTCTATCTGTATACAGTGACAGTCTATGTGCAACAAACACAGAGTCGAATTACGTTAGACTTTCTGATGAGTTACGTCAGAAAGTGACTAGTGCGGCAATGTATCTGTCGCGGCTCGCTATCTATCATTCTGGTAATATGGGTAGATACAAATAAAACACAAATACAGTGCTTCATGACTGACTTGTGACAAAAAGCAACCAGTCTCTTATTCAGCGATCGCACAAATATAATACGTAATAGCCGACAGCCGATAGTTTGCCTCATCTGACACTGTAACTGAAGTTTATTCTTTGCAATGTGCAGTAGGCACAAGTGTGCCAATTGCCAAAGGGTTAGCCATTTCCAAATGTGCGTTTACAGCACATATGGGGTCAACAAAATACATCTTTCTGTAACTGTTACTGTTCAACAGCAAACAAATGCATCTGGCATGAATAACCATAGTTCACAATAAGACCTGCAGAAATGATCACGGTAGTACGCAACACGAGAGAATAAAGACTCTTTACGCACGTGAGTGGTGACCGCCATCACCTTTTATCGTACCAATAACTTTTTGTAATGCTCTGAACTGCATTTTATTTTTATTGTTATGAATGCTGTTGGTAGTGTTCTCGCTTCCTAAGCGTGTGTGTGTGTGTGTTCACCAGAGAATATACTGTGCCTAGGGCTGTACGATTTTTGCTAAACAAGATAAAATCCTGATTTGTGTCTTTCAAATACCGATTTTCGATTTCTTGAAAAAAAGAAAAGGACAAAATATATTGAAACTAGAAGTTTCATATTTCAAACTTTGCAAATGGTGTCCATTTTTGGAATTAAGACACCTCAGGTGTCGAAGTAGAGACACCTCAGGCTCTTAAAAGTTTATCCCAAACAATTTTGTTAATATTTTTTTATTATGCCCCTCTTACACTAAAGAGAACTATGCCAGGGCCTGAAGCCGGGGCCTGAAGCCGTGCTTCGCACGGCTGAATGCTTGTCATGCCAGGTTAACTTGAATGTGTTGGATCAGGTCATGCCACGTCAACATGAATGCGTGAGGGCTGGTCTGAAAATCATTAGTTAATGATTAAGTAATGCGAAATAATTAAGATGTAATGCTTAACTAAGGTTGAAATGATAGTTAACTAATGCTTAGCTAATGCGTAACTAATGTTCAAATGCGGACACGTATTATGAAGTGCTACCAGCAATTCTACTAAGCTGGTTGAAACTACCATCTTCTCATGTCATTTGTCTCATGGTGCTATGTTTAATAGCACTGCAGTGTCTGTGGCTGTCCTAAAATGAAATCCATTGAGTCATCCAGTTCACAAATCCCCACAGATTACAACTTTTCCAGAGTGAAAAAAAAGCCTTAAACACGTGCTACTCATTCACCTCAAACGTCTGTGTTCCAAATTATAATCAACACCAATGATTATGTCCTCCAAATGTATAATTGTTTTCGTGCTTATCTGAACACATCCACCATTCCACGATCACACTGTTTGCATGCGCGCCGTGTTCAACACACTGGCAGGCCCTTTGTGATGTAATCAGACAAATCCCAGCGAGATGAAATAATATTCTCCGCATGACGAAATAGCACAGTAAACACAACACTGGAAACGGGAGCGCAATGCTTTGTGGCTTCTAATCTGCTTGTGTTTCTGTCAACATAATTGGCACCCACAGTGATGAGTGCGTCAAAATGAAAAGGGCTGTCATATCAATGCCAGTCACGCTCTCACTGTTTCTGTCTGTCAAAACCGCACAGGAAGCCTTCATCAAAATGATATGCAATGCATCAAGCGATAACGGCGCACTCAAAAAAAGTTGTCTATTACAGAGAACAGACGCGGCACAGGTAAGAGGTGCCGTCGATGGAGATATTCCCCGCGCTATCCAAGAATACATTAGCCTGGCGAGCCAGAACCAACACATCGTCCACGCATCGCACACCGCTAGACGCTTGCATTGGGTCTGGGAAAATCGGTGGGAAAGCTTCCACGCGCCTTGTCCAACCTCCTGCGCTGTGACTGGATGGCACGGGGGGATTAACCCATCCTTGAGGACCTTGAACTCTCAACCAGTCTGCGCCAGCGAACCGCACCTTTGAGACTAAATGGAGACCTTGGCCCAACTCTATTTAGCATACGTAAGGATCACACTTGTCCATTCAACCAATCACGGTCTTCCTTGTTTTAGGCGTACCTAATAAATGGGCACAACAGCCATAGCCCACCAGAGACCGAGACATGCCACAAACTGTCTATACTGTGGATTTTGGTGACAACAGTGTTTAATTACATTTTATATGGTACAGGTCAGGTTTTTCAAATGCATTTTATTCAACAAAAATACATATGTGGTATAATTATCAACAACAACAACAACGACTGCATGTTTTACATAGATAAGGCAAAAAAGTTGGTTTTCTTTGTTTCCACAGTGAAAAATTGGTCAGAACTGGCCAGTTTAAAAGGCAGTTTTCAGTGCAACAATGAGAGGCACAGAGCCAATGTTGAAGAGCCAGCATTGGTCACTGCTGTATATTAATATGAGATGAACGTCCCCGGGCAGTATTTTACGCTGCGTATGCTACCCTGCCTGTTCCCAGCCACGGCTGTCTTATAGAGCTCTACTGAGCAATAAATAACTTATTGCTTCAAATTGAAGTTTTATATCCAATAACTCAGGCAGGCTGAGTTTGGAAGTCTTCTTTTGTTGGGAGAGTTGGGAGTGATTTTTTTTTTTATTAATATCAATTATTTAGTAGATCAATTTAACAACATACTAGGTTGTTTCTGTCATTTGTAATGTAAAAATGTATTTCGTTCAAAAGTTGTTTTTTTAGCATTTATAGCATTTCATTTTTGTAGGGTAAGAACATTAGCATAATCTCTTCCAACCAATCACAAATCCTTGTGAATGAAGAGATATTTTTAAAATTAAAATAAGTTTTACACAGTTTATACAAATGTGACGCAATGTATACAAACGATCAAAACAACAAGCATAAAAACTTTTGACTTTCATTAATGATTGCTGAATTGTATAATGTTATATTTTAATATTGGGGCAGGTAATGAAGTGGCTATGTGACAGCAATGCGGTTAATTAACAGTGTCGACTCTAATGAATCTTGGCCCTTGCTGTTGAGTAGACTATATATAGTGAGTGCACTATGTAGGGAGTAGGAGATAGGGAGTGATGTTGGATACAGCCAGATATGGGCAGAGTAGCCATCAAAATTACTTGAGTAAAAGTATTGTTACATCAGCAAAATATTACTCAAGTAAAAATAAAAAGTAAATCCAAATAGTCACTCAAGTAAAAGTAAAAAGCACTCCACAAAAAAAGGTTACTTAAGTAAAGAACATAAGTAAAGAAAGTACTGAGTGACTTTCAGTGGAATAATAAAATATTTATATAAAATAAATTAGGACAATTTTTTTTCAAACGATACAGAGAGATAAATACCGAAAGACAGAGAGCCAGAGAGAGAGAGAGACCAAGAGAGTGCCTGAGAGGGAGATAGAGGGAGTGAGAAAGAGAGCGTCCGAGAGAGAGAGAGACTGAGAGAGCGCCCGAGAGGGAGAGAGACAGGGCCTGAGAGGGAGAGAAAAAAAAACTTAGAGATCGAGAGATAGACCAAGAGAGTGCCTTACAGGGAGACAGAGGGAGTGAGAAAGAGAGCGCCCGAGAGAGAGAAAGACCAAGAGAGAGAGCTTCCGAGAGAAAAACAGAGAGAGCGGGAGAGAGGGAGCACCCGAAAGGAGGTGAGAGAGAGAGATATGACATCATCATATGTGTCAACAGTTCCCAACGGGTGTCGCTAAAGACCAATTTAATATAACGAGTAGCAAATTGTTCACATCTCAGTAAAAAGTTTTTTTTTCACCTCAAATCTACTCGAGTAAAAGTAGAAAGTAGCTTGTGAAAAATGTACTCGAAAAGTAAAAAAGTACACAAAGTAAATGTAATGCGTTACTGCCCATCTCTGATAGTAATAAATTACCTTACATTCAGAACTACACAATTTTGCCAAAAATCCTGCTGATTGATTTAGCATTTTACAAATGCATTACTAATAATTTGGAATTTGCCATAAAGGTAAAAAGAGATTGATTAAATATTGAAGTTTTCTGTAGACTGTATTCCAACTAGGGACAGAATTTGCACACAAAAACACATTTTTGGGGGGGTCCCGTTGGCCGTGTGGTTATGGACACCGCACCTAACGCGACCCCATTCATGTTAGTGGCGCTGCGTCTACCGCAGCGTCCACAGTGTCACGAGTTCGACTACGCTCGTCGACTTGTCTGCAATGTCTACCCCGGATCTCTTCAACCCAGTTTCCCACTAATCCTATCCAATAAAGATGGAAAAACGGCGCTGATGCCGGAAAAATAACTTAAAAAAAAAACACTTTTTTTTAAAAATTCAACATGGAACATTTTCCATGTTGCATTTCAATGGCTTTTCCATTCATCAGGAATTTGAAAATCAACTTGAAAATGGAGGTTTCAAGGACACAAATCTGGATGTTATTTTAGACACAGCCCTGCTTCACATTAAGAAAGAAATGATGGATTACACCTTAAGTCGTCACTTGAGCCACTGCGTGTGCTGCACCGCTGCCCTCTCTCTGGGTGGCACGGAATTCCATTATGATGGGATCTGGTGGCCCCGCCGCCCCCCCTGGCTCCCTCCCTCCCTGAGCCAGACCCTGCCAGGGTCCCGCCCCCCCTGGCTCCCTCCCTGAGCCAGACCCTGCCAGGGTCCTGCCCTCCGAGCC
>OMKY01249206.1:10087-20812 GCA_900302395.1 Bregmaceros cantori | reverse complement strand
CTTGCCACCACGCACACACTATTTACAGGGGATTAAGGCCGGCCGAGGCGACTACCCGTGTCCGGGATTGAGTGGTCCTGGCTGAGTTAGTTTAGAACAGGGCAGGCGGGGGTGCTGACAGGCAACGTCCCTCCTCCCCCGGGCTGCGTTAAGGCCAAATTCGGTTGCACTGGCGTCCTATCTAAAACATACTTGTTATTTATTCATTTATTTACAGAACGAAAAAGGGAGAAAGGGAAAACGTAACCATAAGGGTGAGGGGGCGTGGGAATGGTTACGTGTAAGACAAACAAAAAGGGGAAAAGCTATAACTAAGAAATTAATAAATGATAACAACGCTGCCACCCGCCACTCCATGGCAGCGTCTCAACAAAACAAAAAAACTACCTAGGCATTACACCAGTCATGGTGTCGTTGATACATATTAAGATTCACACTAAGCGTGACACCAGTCGTGATGTCTTTGGTACATATTAACATTCACACAGCTGTTTCTTTCCTCCAAGCTTCATGGTGCACTAGGGCCGCCAGTGCTCCGCCGTGTGTAGTAAGCCTAGATTACGAGCCGCGCGACGCAGATGCCACACACACCATCCAGACCCACACACACACAGGGAACAACACAGGCCGTTAGTCCCCGCGGTCCTCCCCCAACCGGCCAGTAGCCATTTCCTTTAATTTGCACCCGGCCCCCTACCCCACTAGCATAGCCCAATTGAAAGACTGACCCCCGCGTTGTACGCTGGGGCACCCAGCAACCAGCCCGATACACCATCCAGTCAACACTCCTGCGGGCCAACAGTAATTTAGGCAGGTTTATTCACAGTAGCTATTCTAAGTCAGCTAGCTCATCGTTAGCAGACGTCTATTCCTAGTAAAGCAGATGTTCATTCACAGTAGCTAAGTCAGCTAGCTCATTGTTAGCAGGGGCTACACCAGTCAGATACCGGGGAGAGGACCACGGGACCTCTGCCACTGTGCCGTTCCACGCACCAAACCACATCACCCACCCGGCACTCAACCATCCGCCTGGGGGGAGGGGGGGAAGCACCTGGGAAAATGTACACATAAACACCCATTAATAATCAGTCACCACCCGGCAGCGGCGAGCAGCAGCCGTACACTCCTAACCAACCACATTCTTAGTACCCCTGTTAACATTATCATTCCAAGCATCAGAAGTATTATTGTCATCATCAGCATATTTATCACTGCTACCAGTCCCCCTAGATCTCCCACCCCAGACTCTAGGCTGGGGTGGGAGAAGTTAGCAGCTAACTTCTCTCCCGCACACGCACAAGCCAAAGAGCCCTCCACCCCCGGCAGCGGCCACCACTCCGTGCCCCCGTATAGCGCTGGACTTACCGCGATCACTCTGTATCCGTGTGAGGGTCCACTGAACACGGCGTGCCCACCCGCACACTGGCTAACCACTTGTAGCCTCGCGGCATGCACGCAGTGTGCCTCCAGCGGGACAAAGATGCGACCCGTCTCCCCCAGCTGCGCTTTATCAACTGGTGGGGAGAGGCGGGGCTGATCACATGGCGGGTCGCCTAGCAATGGCGGCGCGCCGAATGCACTCCCCCACACAAATAAAAGTAAAATGCAACATCACCGGCCCACTGGGCATCGGCCCACCAGGAAAATGCCTGGTGTGCCCCGTCGTCTGTCTGCCACTGTTTAAAACGGATGGTGGTAACTGCATTTCATCAATATTTATACAAAAAAGTTATCGAAGCAAGGGGAGTGATGTGTAACTGGCCAGAGCGACATCTAGTGGTCGGATTTTGAACTGGCGTGCGTTTTGTGTAGGTTTTTAGTAATTTATTCAAACATTGTAAAACTAGCATTGAAAAAGTTCATTTTAAATACAATTTTATTTTTTTAACTTTGTACTTTATACTTCCAAAAATACCTTGAGTAATTTTTAGACCCTGTCCTTTTAACTTTCAATAATACTTTTTGAGTACGTTTCTGAAGCTGTACTTTTAACTCTACTGGAGTAGATATTTGGATCACTACTTTGTAGTCAGACTCAAGTTGTTTTTTCCTAAATGTATTTTACTCTTACGTAAGTAAGACATTTGGGTACTTTTGCCATCTCTGCATTTGAGACACGATGCGACAGACACCAAAATGAAAACAAAAGGAAGATGTTTCATGACCCTTTTGGGGGGGATCTTTATTTTTTTTTTAAAAGGATGGCAAATTATATATATATATATATATATTTATAAAAAAAAAAAAAAAAAAAGAGCAGACCAGTCATGTGCAGCACTGCCAGTCATCAGCTGACAGACCAGTTCCTGTGTGGCCCAAACAGCTGATTGGCCAACTGATGATACAGCCAACCAATCAGCTGCCCTCTCTCTAGCCCTTAGTTCCCTGAGACCACAGGCATACCTCTTAAAAAAAAGGGAACAACGTTTTGGACTTTATAAACTAGAACACATTTTTTAATAGCATATTTATTTAATAATGCATTTAATAACATACAACATATCTGGTAACATAATGTGTAACTTATTTAATTACCATGAAACGCTAAGCCGTGTGTGACTGTTCGCCGACACCCCCCAATCGCGTTCAGTTAAATGACGAGGTAGAGGAGTGCTGCTTTCGACTGCCACGACGGTCGACTTTTCCACCTTAGCCGTTCACCACACGCGCTACCGTAACATTACTAGCTTAGCTCAGTTTAGTGCTACTGTAACATTACTAGCTTAGCTCAGTTTAGTGCTACCGTAACATTACTAGCTTAGCTCAGTTTAGTGCTACCGTAACATAGCTAGCTAAGCTCAGTTTTTTTACAATATACCATACACGAGCAGCTAGCAGTTATCACGCCATTACATTTAGCTCTCCCACGCCAAGCTGTGTCTTGGCTAGCCTTTGGCTAACGTGCTAAATGAGCCGCCATGCTATTAGCTAGCATGCTTAAAATGCCCCCCATGCTAGCTTACTACGCCACAGTACATAAACTATAGCTAATTCATGGCATAGCCATGATGAAGAGATTTTTAAAAAAAATCTATCCCTTCTTTCCCTTTATTTTGCTACGCTCACTCCAACTTCAAAACTCACAATATATCGGGGCAGAACACTCTTTTTTTCCAGTAAGCCGCCATGTTACATTCCATTTCAGGCAACGTTCCCGATTATCCGGCACAGTCACCAATATCAGAGTCTTCTTCTCCAAAAAAGTTGTGCATCGCTATCCCGACTTTGAGCCATTCCCAAATCAAGAAAAGAACACGCTAGAAACTCACTCTGCTAATTTAAAAATGCATACCATGTAGCTGCCGGAACTTGCAGTCAAAAGAAACAAAGAATCTTCTTTGCAATCACAGTTCTCAGTCACAGTCACTTGCGAGTTGCAACCAATCGCTCTTCCTGGCAAATCCTTGGCATTATGGGTAATGGCGTTCAGTCACCCGCCCACTGGAAATCTACATAGTATAACTTTAAAGTAGAGCCAGCTACAATAGGGTAGCATATATCACATCACATAAGACTCTACTTAAAAAAAAAAAAATCTAGAATTTTCTTCTTGAATCACAACGCAAAGTCGGGATACTAAGGTCTCTCTCTCAAGCCACCCAACAGAACAGAACAGAACAGAACCCACAACTGAAGAAATACAAAAAAAAGCAGAGGACTTCCATAAAACGCAAGGAACACAAACTTTCTAAAAAAAAAAAAAAGAAAAAAAAAAGACTAAAAAGTTGTGAAATGCTTTTGGTAATACTATCTTTCGCTTAGCGCATACAAAGCAGTAACAATATCAGACATGGCCAGGGGTCGTCGCCGTCTTCTCTGGCGGCGGCCATCTTGGGAGGTGTAATATGTTCACTTTGGCAAAAGTTGGTTTCCTTCCAAGGGGGTTTGTATTAGAATGTAGGGGTTTTAAGGTTGAAATGACTCCAGTTCATTGGAAACTGTGTGAATGCGTTTGTGCTAGTTGTGAATTGTTGGTGAAAGGCGTATGAAATGCATGCCAGTAATACAGCAACTATCGGGGTGTAGTCATTAAAACTGACACGGTGCAGAAATGTCTAAGAAGACAACTTACACCATCTTTAACCATTTTGAAACGCTACAAAAGTTCACCTACATAATTGAAACAACCACCTACTGGCCAGAGACCAAAATGAAGCCGCACCAATTTTGTTGATACTAGGGATTTAAAAATAATAATTAAATAATAATTAAAAAAAAAAAACATTTGAAATCAGATCATTGGTGATACATTTTTTGTTAGCCGTTTTCTTGGATGATTGCAGTACATCGCAAACACGACGAGTCACTGATTTTACTGGTGGTGTTGTAAATCATAATTGGATAATTGGGTGTATCTAGATACATTTTATTAAAATAGAATTTTGTGAACTGTATTGAAGCATAATTATATTAAGTGCATGCCCAAGAGTGAGAACTCCATCAATCTACATCCACAAACGGGGAACAGTTTGCAAAATTAGAAAATAAAAAAATATATATATTGAATATAATTCTTGATTTTGGCATGCATCTTTTTTCCTTTTTCTTTTAAATTAGTTTTCCTCTGAGGACAAGGTGGAGCCATTGTTAGTTTTTCTAATTCAAACTCCATCACTAGCATGCCTGTCATGTACCTCCAACAATTCTAACGTGATGTTTTGCTTACAAGATCCTAGAAGATATGTAAAGTGTATATCGTGTATATGTGTCTTGGAAAATGTGTGTGTATGTAACAATCGCTCAAGATCTAATGAATTACTAAATCAGTTATGCTCACTAACCAGCAACTTAACATTCGTTATGGCGTTTTCTAAATGCTAAGCACATAATGTGTAGCTTCCGGGATTTGCAGTCTCAAATAAAACCAAAAAAACCATCACTTTCAACCAATCACAGTGCGTTGTGAAATACTTTCCACCAATTACATTTTGCGGAGGAATTTCACAGGAATTCTACCAAGTACGCCTTTAACAAAAAAATAAATTCCGAGTTATGTAACATAGGATCAAAACATGTTATCATTTATATCTGAGAATGTGTAGTTCCCAAGGTATAATTGATATAATTTGGGAAAAAGTAAAATGCTTACCTGGGGGGGGGCGCGCGGTGGCTGAGCGGGTAGAGAGCGCGTCCTCCAGACCATAGGTCGAGCAGAGGTTCAAATCCCCTGTACGTTTTTTTCTGCAATGTCTCCCGACTCTTCATCCCAGTTTCCTATTTAATCCTGTCACTATCTGTCTCAAAGGAAATAGGAAATGCCATAACTAATATTAGGTCTTTGTTGTTGAACATTAACTGAGGCAACCCATTAGGAACGGAGCCACGACACGTTACTGTGTGTGTGTGTGTGTGTGTGTGTGTGTGTGTGTGTGTGTCGTCCACCGAGAGTCCTCACATGGACTCAAACTCATCGATGCGCTGCTTGGTGTTGCCTTGGCGGATCTGACGTAGCGTCTTGTACTTGTCGCGCCCGGCCTTCACGTTTTCCGCGTGCAGGACGTCGTTCTGCGTCTTCTTGGTGTCGTCGCGCGCCTCGGCCAGCTCAGACGTCAGAGTCTGTGAGAGAGAGGGAAGAGAAACTGGACTTTTAAACGTCTGTGTAACTGTATTGACGCCATTACATTCGCTTCCTCGTCTGTCCACAAGATGGAGCCCCAGATGCATGGGGCTTGATGACGGACAGTGAAAGTTGGATGGATGCACAACCAGAAAGTCTCACAGACATAGGAAATGTTCAAATATATTGAGAACAGAAAACCGGTTAACCGGTTTTAACCGGTTTTGTGGATTTCATAATGTTCCGTTTCTGTTCCGGAACATTTGAATACGTCTTTTCTCATTTCAGTTTCCGCTCCTCGTAAAATTCCATAAATTTCCGTTCGTTTCCGGTTTTCGTTTCCGTTCCTTGAACTGGTTCGGAGTCGTCCACACAAAGCGATTCCTACCTGGAGTTGCTGCTTCACGCGCTCGTTCTTCTGGGCCTCGGTGAGCCGCTGCTCCTCGCTCCTCAGGTCCAGGAGGCGCACGCCCTCGTTGCACAGGTCCGCCTCCGCCGTGTGCTGGCCGTCGTCGTGCTCCTCGTGCTCGCTCTCGCTACGGCTGCTGGCGGGCAGCAGGGGCGCCGTCGCCGCCGTCTTCAGTTCCTCCTTGGTGCGCTCCAGGTCCTCCTGGGCGGACAGCGCCTGTGGGACAGGACAGCGGTAACCACCCATGTGTTGGATGCAGTGTTGGATAGGGGTTACTTTTGTATTACTTTTTTTTCTTCCATATTTTGTTAAGCATTTTTCAATTTTTCAAATGCGCAAAAACAACACATACAACTAGAAGCACTCAGAGATTGCAAACCTGTGCCGTAGAGGTACAAAAACATAGTACTGTTAGTGCTAGCAGTATGTGTGACAACTCATTATCAATCCAATTAGAGCTGCAACTGATTAAATCGATTAATCGATGATAATCGATGATATCTATTGAATTAATCGGGAACTAATTTGATAATCGATTAATCGAGAGTGATTTATCGTTTCCTTTTTTGGTCACTCCTCTGCTTAAATGTGTTGAACGTTTGCAATATCAGCAATGTTTCAGATTAATAATCATAACAATTTTGTGCGCCGCAGTACCTCAGTCTGTAAAGAGTTAAGTGCACTACAAAGCGCACATATGCCATGTGTGGCACGCAGTATTGTGTGTTCACTTCCCCTCCCCGACATCTTTGCCGCATGTCTCCATCCCCTTCTTCACCATTTTCCAGCTAATCCTGAATAAACCTCCGAATGGGGGGCAAAAAATACATATGTTCCGATTTCACAGAAAAGATGGCCGATTAATCGATAGTAATAATAATAATCGTTAGTTGCAGCTCTAAATGCAAGTGTTCGTACAGTAGTTTTTTAATTCATTTGTTCGTTCAACAACGACAGACAGCAGACAGTGTTAATGATACTGGTTATTGCAGGATGAACACATGAAACACGCACACACGAAACACGCACACACACAAAACATGCACACACACACACACACTCGAAACACGCACACACAAAACACGCACACACACACACACGAAACAGGCACACACGAAACACGCACACACACGAAACAGGCACACACGAAACACGCACACACACGAAACACGCACACAGACACACACGAAACACGCACACACGCGAAACACGCGCACACACACACACACGAAACACACACACAAGCTCGCAAATCGCAGCCCACAGCCAACGCCAGCCATTGCCCACTGACTGGTGGCGGTCCGCGGCAAGCAGCGCGATGGGCAGAGAACGGAGCCGGAGTGCAGTCGGTAGTTGTCGTTAGCAGGAGTGTGGGCCGCTGTGTTCTTTGTATCGCTCCAAGAAAACTATTATTATGTTACTTGTAGGCTACAAAACCAATCACTTTCAATTTCTTTCGTCATTTCCAACAACGCAAAATTTCATCCAGGTCCGTGCTCAACTTTTTCAGTTTTCCAGGGGCAAACCAACGCGACCAAAAACTTAACCTGCTCCGCCCCGGCGCAAGTAACAAATACGAAAATGATTGCTCTGTTGGGAGCAAAGTATTACCAATTGTAACTTGTTGGTTGTATCTCTTCCATGAGTGTCAAATAGGGGTTTGATGTAGAAGCGAGTTCAAGAAAGGTGTGACAGACGAATTAACAACGGTTAATTAAAGTTTTAAAAGAAACCAAGTAACAACGTTTTTGCATCTCTGCCACCCACATTTTAAAAACAGGTACCTCATGATTCTTTCACAAAGATAATATATTCCTTTTCCATACGGTATTTTATTGCTCCCTGTTCAGAGTTGGGTAAGTTTCTGATTTAATCCTGTCACTATCTCTCTCAACTGAAAAATTGGCGCTCAGGCCCAAAAGATGAAAAAAAAAATAATAATCTGTGCCGCAGTCAGTAAGACCCCCACACCCAGCACTTGTATGGCACCTGTGACTTAGTTGCAAGTTCTTCTCCCCTCATTGACATGTCTGCAATGTCGTCATCCAATCTCTCTCGAACTACATCTGTCTAATTCAAATGATTTGTTAGAATATGGATGTGTCCGAAATCCTTCCCTATCCCCTACTCCCCATATAATGCACTCAACAGCAACGGCCGAGATTTCGGACAATAGAGTTAGCGCCGTCAAAATTATTATAAAATATAATTATTAAAAATATAATTATAAAATTCAGCAATCATCACAAAAAGTACTCACATTAATAACGATTTGCTGTGGTCAGTCGCTATTTACTCCCACCATGTCATTTTTTTAAAGTTTAGTTAGGTTTTAAAACGTCACGCAATGCATTATGGGTTATATTGATTTTGATATTGAGTCTAGGGTATATCCGATGCTCACTACTTTTTGCGGTGCATCATGGGATACTTTCAGTGCACTATATAGGGTACATGGAGAATTCGGACACCCCTACAAAATGGCGCTATATGGGGGATAGGGAGCGATTTCGGACACAGCCTATGTGATCCACAAATCTATCCATTGCAATAATCTGATGAATCACAGTCATTATGTTACTGTTGTCAGGTCAACTTTCCCCAGAGACAGACATATGCAACAGTGGAATCCGTTCTCCTCTATGGCAGTGAATGCTGGACCCTGAAACCATCCCTGGAGAGGGCCCTAGACGGGTGCTACACCAGGATGCTGCGTGCAGTGCTCAACACCAGCAAAAGTGCACATGTTTCCAACAAAATCCTCTATGAAGGAATACCCAGGGTGAGCGAGAAGATTGCCGTAAGGAGAATGAGACTTGCAGGACATTGCCAAAGACACAAAGAGCTACCAGCCAAATGCAAAGCAAACTGGCCAAATGGATATGGATAATCGGGATGACTGGAGGCTACGATGGAAGCTTGTCTGAGGACGACCTAGAGAGAGGCAAACTAATTAGCCAGGCAAAATTTCTCCAAGATACAAATAAAATGACTCTTGACCCTATGAACCCTATGACCCCTAAGAGTGAATCGTGAATCAGTGACCTCACCTGAAAGTTGAGTCCCGAGAGGAAGAGCAACAGGAAGTACAGCATGCACCAGAAGTTACTTCCTGGAAGTCTGGCCAAGGCTTTGGGCATGGTGACAACGAACAAATTGTACCCTGTGAAGAGAGACTGGAGTGAACACGGAGCGTACTACCACCATCTAGTGTTGCATTTGATTTATTACCTGCGCCACAAAGCAGGTGGTGTTTTTGGTCGCGTTGTTTGGTTTGTCTGTCCCCAGGATAACTTAAAAAGTTGTGCACAGATCTCGATGAAATTATGTAGACTTGTTGGAAATTTCTTAGCCTATAAGTAACATAATCACGTGACCAGAATTCTGTGTCGCAGTGGATGCTGGGAAATGTAGTTGGCATGTTCGCCAGTGGCGTCAATCGCAATCACGTTACTCTACGAGAACTCGCATTGATAATGGGTTGCCACACATACTGCTAGCACTAAAAGTAAAATTTTTTTGTACCACTACGGCCCAGGTTTGCAATCTCTGTTTAAAATGTGCCAGGTGGGCGGACTGTTAGACAGAGGGTCCCCCCTGGTTATCACCGGGACTATGATATGGAACAATAGAAGACAATAGACTTGGACTTCGGTCCTGAAGCACTGGGGAGTTGTGTTTTTATGTTTTATGTGGGGGGGGGGGATGTGGTGTCCACTGGCTGTTATTCCAGAGTTAGTGATCGTTAATGGATATTACATCTGGTGTTGGACATTACCTCGGGTGTTGTAGCGTCACGTGATGTGTAGCAAAGATGCAGACTCGAGTCAAAAGACTCACAAGTCACTCGAGTCACCAAAAACAGGACTCGAGACTCGACTCGGACTGGCGCCCTAAAGACTCGGACTCGACTCAGGAATCTAGGTCAATGACTCTCGACGAGTATTTCCCTCTTTTCCGGCTTACAAAAACGCGCGCAAAGGCATGCTCAGACAAGTGTCGATCGCCGTTAAACAATAGAAAAAAATGACTCGGACTCGTACCCTAAAGACTTGGACTCGACCCCTAAAGACTCGGACTCGACTCGGACTCGACACCTAAAGACTCGGACTCTACTCGGGAATCTAGGTCAATGACTCTCGACGAGTATTTCCCTCTTTTTCGGCTTACAAAAACGCGCGCAAAGGCATGCTCAGACAAGTGTCGATCGCCGTTAAACAATAGAAAAAAAATGACTCGAGACTCGACTCGGACTATTACCCTAAAGACTTGGACTCGACCCCTAAAGACTCGGACTCGACCCCTAAAGACTCGGATTCTACTCTGACTCGTAAGTTCGGGACTTGTGTACATTTCTGATGTGTAGCACCGGGGCATGTGTGTGGCAGTTCATTAAACACGCGTGTGTCTCCACGCTCCTTTAACATACATAACACATAACAGCCTCCTTACCGCTATTTGTTACATCATCTATCGACATGCCGGTCTCGTGCGCCAGGAAACCCAAAAATGGGCAAACGATGAGCCACGCCAACAAGCCGAACACCATGTCCAAACCTACAAAACACAATGAATCTCTACAAACACACACACACACACACATCATTTATTTTCACATTAATATTAATTCACAATGATAAAAGCACATATCACTTGAAAGTAATTAATTTGGAAAGCCTATTATCGATTTTGAAAATGGAAACAGGTTTTCTTTTTTTTTACATTTAATCGTTCCCCATCAGCTGTATGCAAGCGTGGC
>OMKY01249191.1:8901-22514 GCA_900302395.1 Bregmaceros cantori | reverse complement strand
AAAAAGAAAAAAAGAAAAACGTAAAATAAAAAACTTGACAATCAATTTGTGTTATCCAGTCATAGCGCAGTAGTTGAGACAAGTGGCGTGGAGGCGTGACAACCAAACTCCACCCACGTCCCGCATAGCCAGTACAAACTACCACCACGTCCACGCTGATTGGTCGATTAATGCCGTACTGATGGCAATCCTGTTTTTCCCAGACCCTATGCAAGAGTCTAGCGATGTGCGATGCGCAATGCGTGGACGATGCGTTGGTTCTGTCTCGGTAGGCTGCAAAATTGTAAGGCCTTTAAATTAGAAATTTGAAACAATGGTCTAATTTTACTGTTCTTTCACAATTTTGTATTTTCATTATTTTAAATGGAGCAGGACGGCCCCGGTCTGCTGCCACTGAGAGTGTGTTGCCAACTGAATAGGTGAGTCGAACGCTGTTGAACAGAAGAAAAAGCTTGGCGGGGGATGTGTCAGAGACAGATCACTAACAGACTTTCACTATTTTGACAGTTGGCTTCCACTTCTCCATTCACCACACTGGCGACACACAAGCACGTTCGGGGCACGGAAGAGAGAGAGAGAGAGAGAGAGAGAGAGAGAGAGAGAGAGAGAGAGAGAGAGAGAGAGAGAGAATGAGAGAGATCTTTGGTGTCTGGATGTGTGCGTTTTCCTAATAGACTGTATATAAAAATGGACACTGCGTTCGTTTTGATGTCCGTGCCTATTCCGGGTTGGTATGGGGGTAGCCTAGTCTCCTAAAACCGAGCCCTATGGGAATTCCAATACCAGGGCTTGAAAACGGAATTATTTTTGAAACGTATATATTTGGTGTACTTTCAAACTTCTGTGTAAGTGTATTAACATTAAAAAGGGGTTTAAAACGCCTTTACATTCACTTCCTCGTCTGTCCACAAGATGGAGCCCCAGATGCATGGCGTTTGATGACTGACAGTGAAAGTTGGATGCATGCACAACCGGAAATAGTCTCCCAGACATAGGAAATGTTAAAATATAATAGGGAACACAACCGGTTTTGTGGATTTCATAATGTTCCGTTTCTGTTCCGGAACATTTGAACAAACTTTTTTCGAACTTTTTTCGTTTCCGTTTCCGCTCCTCGTAAAATTCCATAAATTTCCGTTCGTTTTCGGTTTCCGTTCCTTGAACCAGTTCGGAGCCCTGTCCAATACAAATAATCCAATCTTAGCAGCCTGTTTTAAACTATTCAAAGATCTTTCCTAATTGATTTTAATGTATATTGCCAGGATAATTATGATTGATGATTTCACAAAAGCTTCAGATTTGGCGTTAATATTTTTTATTTCAGCACACATAGGATCCCATTCATTCTGACTCTGTCGTTGGCGCCCCTAGCGGACAGTACCACCGGAAGAAGTCGCATGTGGGGTGTCTCTCTCTCATATACTGTATAGCTCTTTCTATCTCTCATTGTCCCAGATATACGGGTACTTTCAACAATGGCAGCGTGCAGTCGGCAGCACAACCTGACCTGATGAAAGCAATGACATCATGCACGCTGCCTCTACTTTATGTACAGTCTATGGTTATGCTAAGGTTGGTGCTGCTGGAACCAGGTCAAAGGTTGGTGCTGCTGGAATCATAACATAAACCATGCCTTGTCATGTAAATTAACCAATGTTTTAATCAAATCAAACTTTATTTATATAGAACCTTTCATGCAATGCAATTCAAAGTAATCGATTAGCTTATTTTGTTAGGGTTAGGTTAGAATTAGGAGTAGGATGCTAGGGTTAAGATTAGGGGTTATTGTTAGGTTTGTAATATATATAGTACGAGGTTAGGGTTAATGTTAGGGGTAGAGTTAGGTTAGGAGTTGGGTGCTAGGGTTTTGCGGGGGATTAATCATTTTGGGCAGTCGCACACTACATCATACGCCAGGGGTATCCGATCTAACGGTAACCGCACTTCAGTCACAACATGGAGGAGGGAGAAGGAGATAAGAAAATATTTGCGCCTCCAGGAAAGTTGAAAGCTCTCGTTTGGGAGAATTTTGGATTCCACAAACATGCAAAAATTAAAGAGCTGGACATGATACACGTCGTCTGAAAACACTGTGAGCAAAAGGTGAAGTGCTCTGGGAATACAACCAACCTGCATCTGCAGTTCTGCACATTATGAAGCATCACCCGATCCTCTCAGAAACCCTGGTAAATAATGCTAATGCCAATAGCATTAGCATTATTTAAAAGTTATACAAAATAAAACAAAAACACTAACAGAAAATGTATTTAACTTTAAAAATTAATGAATGAATAAATTGAATGAATTTGAATGAATGAATGAATGACTTCATTTTAAATTACACATGGTATTTCAAAATAACAGTTTATTTTGAATGTTCAAATTTATTACACATACATTAAAAAAACGTATGTTGGAATCTGTGTGACAAATATTTTGTGATGTACTGTTATGGAGTTACAGGCTACAATTTTGTCTTATAAGCCGATCAATGTGCATGTAGGGATACAAGGGTTGTTATACGACACATTTAGCGACCCCGGTATCCGGATACGTATCGATATGCATGTATCGCGATACGTATTGATACGCATGTATCGCGATACGTATCGTATCACAAGGTGGTTGGCGATTCCCACCCCTATAGCACATACTGTGTATGTAAACACAGTATGTGTTACATCCTGCGTACCACCAAGAGGATGATTGTGTAGCACCGGTGACAACTGATTACATTTTGGTGCATTTCTGTAGCCTATGAGTAACATAATAGTGTATTGGTGCAGGTTTGCACTCTCTGAGTGGTTCTAGTTATTGTTATTATTATGGTATGTTACACTGCATGGTACTGGGTTGAGTTGTCTGCGATGACCCTTGAAAAGAAGGGGGCTGGTGGTGAGAGAAAGACAGAAAAACAGGAGGAACTGCTTCAATCGTGCAAGAAGAAAGGGATGTGAAGGAGTAGGGGACATCCTCGTCTCCAAGGCATCTTATTGGGCACAACAAGGTGAGAGAGAAGAGAGGGATAGAGAGAAACAGGAAGCAAGTGAAAGAGAGAGAGAGAGAGAGAGAGAGAGAGAGAGAGAGAGAAAGAGAAAGAGAAAGAGAGAGAGAGAGAGAGGGAGAGAAATAAAAGAAGTAAGTTAACAGAAACCCTTGAAAGAGGCAAAACCTGGACAGAGGAGGGGAGGTAATGACAGCAATTACTTGCACCTGTCAGCGAGACGCTCTCTCTTTCTCTCTCCCAACATTCCAAGGTAAAATTAGAGGGGTGGGAAGACAATATAAAAGGATTTGGACCGACACGGAGCATGACAGAGGGGGAGAGAGAGAGTGAGAGAGAGAGCGACAAAAATAGAGAGAGAAACATTGGAAGCGAAACAGGGAGGGAGAGAGAGTGTGCATTTAGGGGCATCTTTAAACCCATTGGTGCACTGGCTTATATACTATAAGGTCCACTTAATAGCCTTTAACACCACAGGCCACAGACGCCCCACAGAAAGCACATGCAACTAAAAAGTATAGATTATTTTTCTTCATGTCAGAAGCTGTTGGGTTCAGATATCATTTGTGGAGAATATTTGGTGGACTTTCAAACATCAGGACAGATTTTCTTGTGTTAAAATCGGGGCATTGCACTGGTTCAAGGAATGGAAACGAAAACCGGGAACTTTTTTTTATTTTCCACGGGACAGAAACAAAACCGGGAACGTTAATATATTTTATGTTCTGGAACAGGAACACTTATTTAAAAATAATGGTAACCGATTAATACCACTTTTATTTCGTTCATCAAAGGATTGCACTTTGGGTTAACTTCAAAAATAAAACAAGAGTATTAATAAAATCTACGATGCAGCAGCGAAGTATGAATCATTGTGGGACTCTGCAGCGTGTTGTTGTGGGTTCGCCCCTATATGCAACGAGACCTCGACTTTAGAGCGCTACCAGGCACATACTATATAGCAGTGAACAGCTGACAGGAACGAAATTAACCGTTCCGGGAACAATATTTTTTTTGTTCTAACCAGTTTCCGTTTATGTTTCTTCTACAAACTGGAAAAATGGTGGATACTAATTGTCGGTTTGTGCTTACTGAATGAAAGATGTCGGTGATATAATCTATATTTGTGGGCAGCATGGTGGCATAGTGATTAGCATTGCTGCCTCACAGCTAAAAGGTCCTGGGTTCCTTTCTGTGTGGAGTTTACATGTTCTCCCCGTGCCTGCGTCGGTTTCCTCCGGGCACTCCCGTTTCCCCCACCACCAAAAACATGTTCTAGTTAGCCTGCTTCATTCAGCGCCACTGGCTGAGAATCTTGGGCGCTGCATCGCGGCTGTCCACCGCTCCTCAGGGATGGGTTAAATGTGGAGGAAGAATTTTACTGAACATGTGACAAAATAAAGTATGTTATCATAACTCTTATCTTATCTCATCACATCACTCAGCCATCCAGCTTTTGCATTTTGACGTTGTGATGTGATTTGCACTCTATCTCTCTCTCCCTCTCTCTCTCTCTCTTTGTCAATGCTCCTTAATCTCTGATGCTCATTAAAAGGCTTCATTACAGATGGTTCTGTGGCCCAGTTGGTTAGACCGCTTCATCCAGCCCCCTACTCTCCTTGTACTGCTTTGTTTTGCTACCTACCACCTTCCCCTGCTCCACCTAACAAAGATGGAAAAAGTGTTGCGTATGATGCAGGGCTTGAAAATGAAATTATTTTTAAATAGTTCCGCTCTGAACAGTTCAGGCAGCCCTATGTTTAACGTTTTCCTTCTCGGAACCGTAAAGTGAAAGTTAGACTTTAACAGTGGAGCTAGACAAAATAATTCAAGCCTTTGGTTCTAAATGCCTCCGGCGCCTACTTGGCATTTCATGGCAAGAGAAGAGGACAAACGAATATGTAAGAACCATCATCCAAAAGAAAGCAGGACAGCAAGAAGACCTGCTCACTACCATCAAGAGGAGGAAAATGGAATGGTTCGGTCACGTCACACGTCACCAGGCACTTTCAAAAACGATCCTCCAGGGCACAGTGCAGGAAGAGAGGAAGACAGAGGAAAAGTTGGATGGTGAACATAAGGGAGTGGACCGGGTGGAAGGACGAGGAGTTGATAAGGACAGCAAAGGATCGGTCTGCTTGGTGGATGCTGGGCCAGAAGTCTTCTCCACGACCGTCTCGGTCATGAGGCTACAAGTACAAGTACAAGTAAGTCTCGGAACCGTTCTGCCACGTGGAACACAAAAATTCTGTTCATTCTTAAAGTTCCTTATATTGTGCCATTTCAAATTTAGATATATTTTATACAGAATATATTTGGTGGACCTCAGTGCAACTGTATTAACGTGAAAACCGGGTTTAAAACGCCATTACGTTCACTTCCTCGTCTGTCCACAAGATGGAGCCCCAGATGTATGGGGCTTGATGACTGACAGTAAAAGTGGATGGAAATAGTCTCCCAGACATAGGATATGTTGAACTATATACGAGAACAGAGAAAAAAAATGTTTTTAACCGGTTTTGTGGATTTCATAATGTTCCGTTTCTGTTCAGGAACAGGTGAAGAAATCTTTTTTCGTTTCTGTATCCGTTCCTTGTAAAATTCAGCAAAATTCCGTTCCTTTCTGGTTTTCGTTTTTGTTCCTTGAACCGGTTCGGAGCCCTGGTATTATGTGACGTGTTCTCTTGTCACGTCGCTTGGCTCTGTTCATGGAAATAGGGGAGTTCTTCCAAACAGAGCCATACTGTCAAGATAATTCTAATTTCAATAAAGAGTTGCTTCTTAATCTTCTGTTGTGTTCCTTGACTAAAATGGTTCTGACCGAAATGATTATTATTCAGAGATTTACCATTAAAATGCTTGGTGCTCAAAGAGTTAATAGTATTTTTATAGTTGTGTTTCTGCACCAGTGTTTATTATTATTTAGCGATTTACCGTTAGAATGCTTGGTGCTGAAAGAGTTAATAGTATTTTTTATAGTTGTGTCTCTGCACCAGTCTAGTCTGCCGAAGCACGAAGTGTAATTTCCCCTTGGGGATGAGTAAAGTATCCATCTCCTGATCACTGTGCGCCTTGTGTCTGCATGGTGTCTGCATTAGCCACAGCTTGTTGGGTAAAGCAGTCTCTCCCTCAGTAAATGAAGCCAGGGATTAGTAGCAGCGGCTGGGCGGCCCATATGTCTTCATGAAGAGCCTCCCAGCTGGGGGCCGCTCTAATGGGCCCCCAGCGTCCGGCCCCGCGTGCTTCACCCTGGAATAATACACACCGCCCCGGCTCCATGTGTTCCGTGTGTGTGAAGTGGGTACTCATTGTACTCCGGGAGTGGCCTCCACTGATCCCTGCTGCACCGTCTTACCCGTAATTAAAGCGCAACTTAAAGTTGTGGAGGCTGAATTTAATGTGGGATGTTTGTGTAGTACCATTCGTGCCCTGCAGGAGGTGACAATTGGTTAGGGCTTGAAAACAAAATTATTATTTTTTTAAAGTTCCGTTCCGGACGGTTCAGGCAGGGCTAAGTTTAATGTTTTCGTTCTCGGAACCGTTCCGCCACCAAAATATCGGTACTGAACCAGTTCCGAATGCAACATTTTGCTCGCTCTTAAAGTTCCTTACATTGTGCAATGCTAAATGTAGTTATAGTTAATAGAAACAATTTAGTGGATTTTAAAACTTTAGTGTAACTTTATTAACGCCATTATATTCGCTTCCTCGTCTGTCCACAAGATGGAGCCCTAGATGCATGGGGCTTGATGACTGACAGTGAAAGTTGGACGGATGCACAACCGCAAATGGTCTCCCAGACATAGCATATGTTCAAATATATAGAGAACAGAAAAAAACGTCTTTAACCGGTTAACATATACGTGCACACCCCACACAGACAGACAGAAACACAGACAGACACCGAACGAGCACATCCTCTGGTGGCCGCCCAGTGCACTGCAGCCTAGAACTTCAGTTGACGGATTAACTATTTGTTTGAACAATGCATTACAATCAAGTCTATCATTCAATCTTATATCTATGTGGGTGCGTCACTAGTTTCATTGCATATGGTCATTTAATCCCCCTTTTCCGTTAACATACTCATCCATCCACACACACTCAGACACACACATATCCACACACAGTCTCATTCACAGACACACACACGTATCCACCCACACACACACAGTCTCACTCACACACACATCCACCCACACAGCATGAGAGAGATAGACCATATTGATCGAACGTAAGGCGAACAGGTGGCGAGTGTTCAGTACACATCCGGAACCTTTCGAATGAGACCAGGGGCTTTCGTCTCAACACGTGTTTCCCCCTTTCCCGTCGCAAGGAATCGCCGCGGCGGAACAACAGATCGAGAGAAAAGAGAAGGAGGAAGGAAATAAACCAAAACAGATATTACACACTCGAGGAACACTGCATAATCCCCCCACGTTTTTATCAGCGCACACAAACAATCTGAAGCTATAATCTGCTTTCCCAAGTGTGGAATATACCTGCCTCCGGGGGTAGACCGACTTGCACGCACTGCACGTCTGTCTATGTGCGTTAAAATTTCCCGTGCACGCGCGTGTATGTGTATGCAGCTCTGCGTGTGCCAGCCCCCCATTTCTTATGTGTGCCGCGGACGTATAATTACCCCCGCGATTACAATATAATTACACACATTAATCGTTTTGTTTTCTTGAGCACATCTGCGCTCTGGAATTTCGAGGATGCGACGCTCAGCTGGGGCCGTGCGTTGCGCGCACACCCGGCCCATCCTCCACTGCACTCCCGATAGCTGTGCACAGCATATCGGGGTAGAAGGGGAATAAACAACGAAATAAGGCAGAAAGTGTTCCACTCCGCGAATAAATAACCCCGGGTAAGTATAGATAGACACATCAACGATAGCTGTGACCGTGACATCAAAGCGTTTGGCGCGTAACGTGACCGCGAGGCCGGCGGGAAAGAAGGGCATTCTGGGAAAAGAAAACACATTTGCATACAGGGGGTCGGTGCTAATATGAATATTAAAGGGAGCATGACACCCATTTCGACAACGTGCTTGCGACTGCTTCGCAGCTCGTAATGCGTTATTAGCACTATTCACAACAATGACAGCAGCTGTGACAGAGTGTCTTGTCAGTGCACTGAAGTATAGTGCACTATATTTCTATATGCAGGCCAGAACCAACGAATCGTCCACGTATCGCACGCCACTAGACAGTACATTGGTTCGGGGAAAATCAGGCAGACATTGCCCGTATACGGGCTGACCGATCAAATTATTCAAATCGAGACATGAGTCAGTGAGCGGAGTTTGGTAGGGGCGATGCGAGATGTGGGTGGAGTTTTGTATGGCCGATGCGAGATGTGGGTGGAGTCTTGTATGGGCGATGCGAGATGTGGGTGGAGTTTTGTATGGGCGATGCGAGATGTGGGTGGAGTTTTGTATGGGCGATGCGAGATGTGGGTGGAGTTTTGTATGGGCGATGCGAGATGTGGGTGGAGTTTTGTATGGGCGATGCGAGATGTGGGTGGAGTTTTGTATGGGCGATGCGAGATGTGGGTGGAGTTTTGTATGGGCGATGCGAGATGTGGGTGGAGTTTTGTATGGGCGATGCGAGATGTGGGTGGAGTTTTGTATGGGCGATGCGAGATGTGGGTGGAGTTTTGTAGGGGCGATGCGAGATGTGGGTGGAGTTTTGTATGGGCGATGCGAGATGTGGGTGGAGTTTTGTATGGGCGATGCGAGATGTGGGTGGAGTTTTGTAGGGGCGATGCGAGATGTGGGTGGAGTTTTGTATGGGCGATGTGAGATGTGGGTGGAGTTTTGTATGGGCGATGCGAGATGTGGGCAGAGTTTTGTTATCACGCTTCCACGCCGCTTGTCCCACCTACTCCGCTGTGACTGGATAACATGATTTAAGGCTCACGCGTCAGCGGATATGACATGTGTGGGTGACGCTGTGTTGTTCCGACACCCCACAATTCCGGCGTTGATTTTGGCGTATTGTTTACCGTCATGTAAAGTTTGAATCACAAAAACAATTTGATTATTTTGTGAGGGTTAGGTTAGGGGTTAGGGCTATGGTTAGGGTTTTGAAGGGTTAATGTTAGGTTTATGGAGAAGCCCTAACAAAATAAGTGCATCGTTTTTTTGGATGTGTGCTCATCGCCATTCCATTTCCGCCAACATGGCCACCCTTTAGTGCGTAGTATAATGCAATATGTATTGCATCTAGGCATATCAGAGAGAAAGAGGACATGTTTTTGACCTCAAGTGGTGCAGCAGGTTCCAAGAACACATCTTCCCCCATCAGATTCAATGGGAGAAAATGTCCCACATTAAGGGCAATCCACAATAAATGTTTGTTTGTATGTCAGATAAAAAAAAATCCTGCATTTTATTTTCAGGCGGACTGGTGCAGCCCTCTCTCCTAGTATGTTCTAGATGAACTATGTTCATACTGCTTGACATAAATGCATAAAATTATACTTATTTCTTACTCATGACAGATAAAGGATTGTAAATACCTCAACAGTTTCGGCTGTGGGGCTGCAGCCTTCTTCATGCTAGCATGTTCCGTTCTTCAATTATAGCCTAATGGGAGAAAAAAAAAATTCTCTGAGTAACGATTATTCTGAATAGTGAGCTGGACCATTTCACACACACACACGCACACACACACGTATGTCTTCCCAGACGGGATTATGTGCTGGTGTGTTTGTAAACGTTGCAGTGTGTGACCAACAGGCAGAAAGGAGCAGGATAATTAGGATAATCCCTGGATCCATTTTCACTGTTCCCAGTGCTCCTGCCAGCTTCCTGACCAGTAGGAGCCAGAAGGCCCAACTACCGTCACTTCCCTGGTCAGCCAATGGTGACAACAAAAAGGACCTTCTCTCTTTCCTTGGAGAACACTGTTCATTTGAGATAGCACCAGATATGGGCAGAGTAGCCATACAAATAACATTATTTTTTGGCACAATCAGCATTTTTCATTCTTGTATTGACGAGTTCGGGGGGTACTTCCGGTGTCTCCACGTCACTTCCGGTGTCATTTAGTTCGCTGTGTTTTTGGCAATTTTTCACATGGATATTCGGTGGGAACACACACCTACAGGGTTATTTAAAACGGATGGTGGTAACTTGCGGTGTGCTATTCCACACCCAAATGCTATCGTGCGGATCTGTGACCCACAAGCGCATGATTTAATAATCAGTGCAACTCGTTCCATTTTCTCATTCCTTTTGGAAGAACTAGTAGAAGCAGCCAGCCTATTGGTCCAGAAGAACATGTGACCACTGGGTGAGTAACTTTAAGTCGGATTTTGACTGTAATTCATCAATATTTATACAAAACGGAGCGAGTGGTGTGATGTGTAACTGGTCACAGAGCGACACCTAGTGGTCGGATTTTGACTACCAGAGTTGGCATAGGCAATAATAAGTGACCTGCAGAAGAACGGGACAAAATGACTCCCCCCAATGTTTTGCACGTAAACTCGTCTATTGAGAGAGATAGTGTCAGGATTAAATCGTAAACTGGGATGAAGAGTCGGGGGAGACATTGCAGAAATGCCGGACAGGGGATTTGAACCTGCGACACTGCTTGACCTATGGTCTGGGGGACGCGCTCGCTACCCGCTCGACCACCACGCGCCCCCGGCCATAAAAAGTACATAAGTAAAAATATTGTTATCTAAGCAAAATATTACTCAAGTAAAAGCTAAAAGTCATCCAAATAGTTACTCAAGTAGAAGTAAAAAAAAAAGCACAGCACCACAAAGTTACGTAAGTAGCAAAAGTACTGAGTAACTTTCACTAAAAATAAATAAATAAATTAGGACAAATTCTCTTTTAAAAAGGGAGAGAGAGCTCCCGAGACCGAGAGAGAGCCCGAGAGGGAGAGAGAGCCCGAAAGGGAGAGAGAGCAACAGGCCAAATTGATGTAACGAGTACAAAATTGCTGAAATCTCAGAAAAAAGTATTTTTTTTTCAGCTCAAATTTACTCGAGTAAAAGTAGAAAGTAACTTGTGAATGTACCTTTTTACTCCAAAAGTTAAAAAGTACATTAAAAATTGTAACGGAGCATTACTGCCCATCTCTGGATTGTACCATGACATTTATTTTAATTGTTATTTATACATTTATAAATCCACTGTTGAGAGTTCATCTGTCTATACTAGCAGTTTGCTGTGTAAGCAGCAGTGTTGGGCAAGTTAACATTTAACATGAACTTGTTCAAATTCCAGTTCAGTCCTTGTCAAATGAATTTGTTCATTCATCGTTCATAGGTCATCATTTTGAACTATGAACAGGCGTTACCTCAAAATGAACTATTGCGTTATTTTTTCGTTCTTTTTTTATGTTGGTGTGAACTATAATTTTAGGGCAATCCACCCTACTTAATTCTTAGTATGACAACTAACGAGTAATTGTAAAACATGGTAATGGAATGATCACCATTAGGTTCATCATCTATTGTACAAATTGATATGTTAAAAATATTACTAAATATGTTATTTAAATTATTAAATATGTGCTATTAGGACTGCAACGATTAGTCAATAAATCAATGACTAATCATTTAAAGAATTAACGGTCAACAAATGTAATAAACGATAATCGCCAAGGAGTTGAATAAATGCTATTGCTGGTAATTTTGTGCCGACACTACACATATTGGTCCAGTCAAATTTGATTGAAATCATATATATGTATATATATATATATATATATATATATATATATAGCTTAAAAAACATGAATATGAAGAAAAACCTAATAATAGTACTGCATAGCCTAATTTGAGTAGGTTTGTGTCAGCGTAAGTCATTTAATTGTTGGTTACGACAACCAAATTTGAATATTTTGAGTTGACCAAGTTCATCGCTTGTAATTGTTGTTCAGCGCTCATATTTTTAATATTTTTAATAATTTCTTAAGAAAAAAAATAGTTCAATCGATTAGTCGACTAATCGTTTTAATAATCGGCAACTGAATGACGATTAGAATAATCGTTAGTTGCAGCCCTATGTGCTATATTGTGCATTTGTAGCTCGGCCGAGCAGTAAATATGCGCTGGTGAAGAGCCAATGTGGGCAGACGTCAGGTCTCATTGTAACTCAGTAAATGCCCTGCGCTATTATCCACCTCTGAGAGGGGAGCCTCTCAAACACAGCGCGTCATGCTTATCTCTCCACAGGACCCAGAGAGGCGCTCCAGCCCTCCCGTCTGTAGCAGACGAGGTTAAGTCAGCAATTGTCTCCTTCTTCACAACGTCTAAATCTGGCGAGTGAGATGCCGGGGGCAGCGTACCTCCACCACCCCTCGGGCGAGCCCCGCTGTTTGTAAGCCTCCCTCGCGCTCCCTCCACACTCTATGCGCCTGGTGAGTCGTGTTGATATCCACTGCTGCCGAGAATCTATGACCGCCGCTGACACCGCGCTATGCCAAATCCTGTTGGTTGTGCGAGCGTCGATCCACTCGCCATCTGCAGAGGGGGGCCTGGAGGCCGCAACTGCTCAGACGTCCGCGGCGATGTACACTTTCAGTCGCTTTCGCACTGTACTGAAGAGTGCTTATGTCTTTTGTTGTGAGCTCTACCCGTGGATGGCAGGATAAAATGAGTCAACTGGCGAAAAAAATAACATCAAGGACATTCAGCTTTTGTTCTACTACTAGGTATATTGGCTGGCTAATAAGTGATCAACTTCAACAATCCCTTGTTGTTGCACAAGTAACGTTTTGTGGTTGCGAGACAGAGATGTGACCAAGTCCCTCTTTCAAGTCTCAAGTCCTTCTTGGGCAAGTCAAGTCCCAAATCAACTCCAAATCAAGTCATCATTAACATGCTATAATTTTAGCTCCAGAATCTGATTTTAATAAAGTAGCAAAAAATCAAACGATGCTATTATAAAAAACAAACTATTGCTTGCTTTTGACTTTATTCAAATCAGATTCTGGAGCTAAAATGACAGGATGTTAATGATGACTTGACTTGGAGTTGACTTGGGACTTGAGACTTGAGACTTGAAAGAGGGACTTGGCTCATTTTCCAAATCATCAAAAGCCATCTTACCCGGCTCTCCAATGATCGGACAGTGTGGATCTATTCACCAGGGTTTATTCAGGTTACTTGAGGACAATTGACACAGGCAGTTGCAGCGTCGGACACCCATCATCCATCCACGGCACCAGCATTGGAGACTCTGTCGCTCACCTCCCCTGTTCAGCTACTTCCAACATCTTTAGGCTCAACCCCTTTTTGGTGTTAGATTAAGATTAAGATGCTTTATTTAGTCACACATACATACATGTACAGTGAAATTCTTCCTTCGCATTTAACCCATCCCTGAGGAGCGGTGGGCAGCCGCGGTGCAGCGCCCGGGGGCCAACTCCAGATTGTGAGCCAGTGCCCTCGCCAGGGGCACTGACTGGAGCAGGTTAACTAGAACCTGTTTTTGGTGGTGGGGGAAACCGGAGTGCCCGGAGGAAACCCACGCAGACACGGGGAGAACATGTAAACTCCACACAGAAAGAACCTGTCGGGGGTTGGGATTCGAACCCAGGACAGGTCCTTTCTGTGTGGAGTTTACATGTTCTCCCTG
>OMKY01249182.1:0-10000 GCA_900302395.1 Bregmaceros cantori | reverse complement strand
GAGTGTTTATTTAGTTATCCTGTCGATTTTTAGCGCTCTGTCAATAGCTGCCCGCGCTGTAGCCCCTGCTCACGGTCTTTAGTGCCTCCTCCCCCAGGAGAGACCCGGCTGCTAAACGCAATTATGGATCCCCCCCCACCACATCTCCCCCCTCCCATTCTCCACCGCAATGTGTTTGATATTTTTACTGATCTAATTTGCAATCTGGTAGTTTATTGTTTGGCATTTTAGTGGGGGCGCTCAAGTGGCGAGGCAAGATTTGATTTCCTCTCATAATTCTTTATAACTTCATTAATGCAGTTAGCACATTGGCACGGATCTTAAATAAAGCCAGAGAATCATCCCATGGACTGATGCATTCCTGTGTTTATTGTCGCTCTGCCGCTGATCCTGATGCTAATTAAAAATCATCTTTGCGGCGCGCCCGCTGCTCCTCCTCTCGCTCTCACATTCGAGAAGCAACAATGGGGGGAAAATTCATAATAACATCCGAATGGCTTGCTCGCGCACAATGGGGCGCGTGGGCGTGTTTTGAAACTGAACATACAGCAACGCCCCCCCACGCCTCCCGTCCTCCCAAATGGTGGTGAATCCAGGCGCGGAATAAACAAGCGCAGATCTACAATAATAACTTTTATCACGCCAATGGTCAGAGTTGGCAAAAGTACACAGATGAGTAAAATTAAAATACCTTATCCAAATATCGTTATCCAAATATCATGCAAAAGTAAAATGTAGAGGCTCTGAAATGTACTCAAAAGTATAGTGTCTCCCTGCCTCTATTTTTAAAAAACAACCAAAATATTTGAGGCATTGTTGTTGTTGCAAAAAATGCAATATATTTGTTAACACTAATCATAATCATGTTGAAAATGTAAATGAGTAAAAGTAAAAAAAATCTCCAAAGAAATACATACTAGAAGTATTTATTTCTTTGGAAGTACAGAGTACAGAGTATACAATCTACTTAAGTAAAGTAACAGAGTACTTTGTTACTTACAATCTCTGTTGACGGTCATTAAAACAAGAATGAGACTTGATGGGGAATTATCCATGGTGGGAGGAGGATATACTCCCCCTATTGAAGCAGCTCAAGAGGGATTGCAACGAACAGGTGTTAGTGGGCCAAGCGTATGAATGCTTAGGGGCGTAGGCAGGGCCCATCTCAGAATCATGCAATGAATTCGTACCATCTCATGCCCGGCATTAGCTCACTCATTCAAATTGATAAAATAATGGAATTGCGGATGAACAGTGACTTCTTCTGTTGAAGCATAGGAATCTCCTCAACATCCAACCAATATATTAGCACTGCAGCTTGCAAATATATGATAAGGTCACTGAGTTTTTTGGAAAAGGCACTATTAGAGAAATTAACTTTAATCAAATTAATGTTTGTCTATCTCCTTAACGTCTAATAATGTATGTGTCAGATTACTCTGGACTTGAAATGGAACTAGCATTGAAGTAAAGTAACGCGTTACTGACGATATCTCGAGTTAGAACCCATCATTTTGGGCCCACCTTTTTTTTTCTGGGCCCATCCCTAGTTCTAATCTACTGACAGAACAACAAAAAAAGAAGATTGTGGCACAGTTTGTCAATGCCAAATGCATGCCCCAGAATCAACAGTGGGTCTGGATCCCACCAGATTCAACGAATCAGATTATCGGGTGTTTTGGCACCGGTCGTTCAGAGGTGAAGGAGGTGGGCTCTCTGCGAGAAGTGACGTCGGCTGAGCTTGCACCTCCGTACACAGACCGTAGTACACAGACCGTAGTACACAGACACGTGTAGAATGTCATGATTGTCATCGATACGCTAACAAAGATCTCCATACTCATAAGTGGTATGTGAACATGGTCTAACTAAGCTAAGGTCAACCCTAGTTATTTTTCCGCTGGTCTGATGACAGTCCTCTGATTATTTTGTTTAACGGCGATCGACACTTCTTTTGACAGTCAGCAGGTGCTTCCCACTCCAGGTCACTTGTCACACCCACTTTGCTGTGATTGGATAACTTTAAAAAAAAATTACACTCCTCCCCCCTTCCACCAGAACCAATGTAGTGTATAAATATGATGTGTGAACGATTCATTGGGTCTGGCTTGCCAGGCCGACACATGCCCAAAATAGGGCACATTGAGTGGGGCGATGGGAACACGCTTGATGAGACTGGAGCTGCGATCTCCTGGCTGCTATGACGAATGTGTTAGTTAGGAGGGGCAGCAGCGGCATTATCTGTAATGCTGTTAGCATGTAGCACGGCGTGAGTGATGTGCTAGTTAGATGCCCAGCGGTAGAGCTAATGGTGTTAGCGGCTGCAAAGCCCCTTCGAAGGAGAAGAGAGAGCGATCGGTTAAGGCCGTGATGGATGAGTGTCGCAGCCCTGGTGAAGCCTGCAAGGTTTTTTCATTCGCCAGAGCTGTCAGCGTCTTTAGCGGGGACGCGTGCAATTAGTGCCGAAATCGGAGAGAGGCTAATCGGCTAGGTAAGGAATGAGGGAGAGTTAGCAAACAGGCCCATATTTCAGGTTAGGGGCAAGTAATGAAGAGCTACACACAGAGGCACTTTTAGATTGGGGTTTGGAGACAGTCACGTTTGACCAAACACTGACAGTGGAAATACAAATTTACTTGCTGTATCCAAATCCAAATCCAATGTTGGTTTGTTGGATTTGTATTATTTTATTTTTTTTAATGTTTTTTCCCAAGCTTTATTTATTAGGGTTAGTGGAAACAGGTGAAGATGGGGGGTAGACATGCGGGAAATACGTCGGTGGTGGGATTCGAACCACCGACTCACCGCGCCATTAAGGCATAGGCGTGGTTTCCAGTGCCTAACCGACTGAGCTACTGGGCAGCACGGATTTGTATTATTAAGACCTATACATCAACATCATTCTACGTGAATACAAAAAGGATTTTTCCTGGTGTGACCAATGTGGTTTTTTTCACTGTATAGTCGTGTTATCTTTACGGAAAAAAATAAATATTGTTGTCATGAAATGTTTTAATCGTTAACATAACCCCATTCTTGCCATTTAAAGTGTAAGTAAAGTAAGATATTATATTACTTTCATATAACTTTAAACAAAGTAAGCTCTAAATGACTAAATTAGGCCTACTTCCTGTTACATGATATATATTCTTAAACATAAACGAAAATAAAATAATAAGATATGAATAAAATATAATACAATTAAAATAATAAGATGTAAATAGAAAAATACAATATAATTAAATATAAAACTATATAAATGAGAATAATAACATATAATGAAAATAATAAGATATGAAAATAATAAGATATAGAAAAATGGGTGAAAGGTTCCACAATAATGCTTCCAGCTCAACCACGACCCCCACCTCTCCTGTACCGAGTGTCGCAGCAGACAAATTACTGCAACAACAACAAAAGAAATCCTCCACTCTCCGTGGTGAGAAAATGAGTGAACTTTCATCACTTGAAGCCTTTCACTTTAGAATGCGCCGATGATCGACAGGCCCTGTCACCCTGCGCAGACAGTAATATGCATTACCCTTGAAGACGTTTGCGGCAACTATGCCACGCACGTGCCGGCCTGCGCATGCACCCACACCTTCTCACGCGCACAGATAAGTGGTCTGCAAAGGCGCATACAGAGAGTGCTTACAGATACAAAAGGCAAGTGTTAGCAGTGTGATTGAATTCAATGGTTTTATTCATTGGCCGCATCGTTTTAAAATTCGAGAGTCATTTTGACTTGCCATATTGCATATACATAACAGCAGTACGCACACATGGAACAACTCTCTTAAGATCAACAGGTTATGAACCACGTCAACACAAAAAGATAAAATCAGCACATAAGTTAAGTGGCATTGGCATAGAATCAGCACATGTAACATGTCAACATATCAAGCATGAACTATCAAAAATTAACTAAATCATAGATGAATGATGATGATAATATATCCCAGTGAACAGGGCAATATGAAAAATACATTTTTATACCTCGTGCCACTAATCCACAAAAAACATCATAGGTTGGGCTGCACGAGTAATACACCTATAATTTTATAAATGTATACTTTCACAAATTAAAAAAACAAAACGAAGAAAATGTAAAAAAAAGGAAATCACAAACGATGAAATCAAAGTGACTCATACTTGCCTAGATGTACCAAAGTGCCAATCTATTTTACATCCAAATTGGCATTGTCCAAATGCATAATAGGATCTCAAGACATTCAAACTGTTTTTCCTTCTGGGAGAGAGGTTGTGGGGTTGATGGTTAGCATAACCAGTTTTCCCTGAGCCACAGCTGTCACTAACTGACACCTTGACAATGTGTACACCTTCCTGAAATTTCAAATACAACATTTTGGAGAGTTTGTGTGTTGAGTACATCATGATTTACATAATGAGTTGTAATCATTTTTACTTCACTGATATAGGATTTGTTAGACTACACATTCAATCTTAGATGTTGATTTAAAAATGTAACCTATACTTAGCTAATACATTCAATTAATAACTGAATTGGTTTTCAATTGTTTACATTTTTCCTCATACATGTAAATACAGTTGTATTATTCAATATTTCGTCACCACTGTGCATCCATTTACTATCATCATCACTCTCGTGGTCTGGCTGACCGTTCTAGCGCCACTAAAGACTGCAACCAGCTCTCTCCAACTCTCGCTGACAACTCGCATGGGGCCACTCAGCCTGCAACTTGTCCATTCTTGGATGTTATTTAATAATCGGGCACCAACAGAAAAACCAAAAAATAAAATGGCTAGCAAGATTTTTTTTTCTTCACCCAAGATACTTTATTATGTTATTATTATTGTATGCAATACTATATTTAAAAACATGAAAAAATATATTGAGCACTAATGTATGCATTACATTGATAACATTTTTGTTAAGTTGAGTTTACTTTATTTGAAATGTTAGGTGTTGTGTAAGCGTGTCATTGTTTGGTGTTGTAGCTGTGTGTTGGATATTCATGTTTTTATTTTCTCTTGAAGGCTATAGTAAGTCATCACCATATTTCATTATTTCTGCTGGTAGCAGACTGTGCACCAACATGGATCAATGTTGTTTTTTTAGGGTCGATTGGTCAAGTCCTGACCATTCATAGATGTTTTCGCAGCATTGATTGTTTGGGTTGTCTGCCTCTGCTTCCTTTATCATCCATTCAATTCAGATGCTGGATTGAATTTGTATGCTCTGGCTGTTTGGTGGTGCGAACCATGCTAGCCCTACAGACTGATTACGCCCCAGCTGGTCTCTGTCTGAAAGTGCAGCAGACATAAAGCTGTGCTTTACACAGGACGCGAGACGCTCAGATACAATAAAGAATGCCAGATTAGCATCTACGAAACAAAGATGTGAGATGTTAAATCAACACGAACCCTCTTCAACCTCCTCCTTCGGGTTCGCCTTCAAGGAAAAATAAATTGCGTTGAACATTCAACATATCCGTCTGGGGCCACATCCTCATAATACGGGCTCGACTTGAGAAATGGCCGCATTCTGAAAACGTGGACATTCATTACGAGTATGGATGTTATTTCTTTGCCGCGGCAGGAATGGAGTGAGAGTGTTAGGGAGAGGGAGTGGGATCGGGGGGCGTAGGGAGGGGTCGAAGGAGGATTTCTCAAGGAAACTCAAATGTCGTCTCGACGTAATAGTTTGTGATTCATTCCTGCACCTCGGACTGCATAACAAGCGATGACAATTAGAGAGAGGAGGCCGGGAGGGAGAATCAAAGGGCTGAGATTCCCCCCCTGGCAGAGGCTGCCCTGTCTGACTGTCTCTCCCTGCAAACTGGATCCAGATGTCGCCTGGTCTCCTATGGGGTCTGGTCGCTAGCTGCCACATGCACACTGACACAAACGCACAATGTTGTGAGCATATGAAGATAGCTAGCTTAGCGAGCTAACTCAGTCGACTAGCATATCCATACAGCATGCCCTACCGAAAAATCTGGCTGCAACATGCTTCAGCTGGCTGCTGGTTTTAGCTGGTCGTAGTTGGTTAACCAGCTCAAGCTGGTCTCAAGTCAGCTCGTCGTAGCTGGTGCAATGCAACGGGGGGTGAGGCGCTAGAAGTGCTTAGTCATTGAACCAATCGCTACAGACTGCACTTCCATTTGCTGTAGGCAATCGACTATTATTTATAGTCCGACTTTTCACTTACTTGGCCACTCACGGTGCCAAATCTCAACCTCGCAGCATGCTTATTGGGAATGTGTCCTCTTCTGTTGCCCTCCGTGTTGCGTTATATCAAGTGTTTTTGTGTATTCAGCAACCCCTGCAGTTATAGCACCATACTCCAACAAAGTTGGATTTGGCACCACTGTGTGTCTTGTATGATACACCAAAATGCTTTGGTTATGCTGATATTGCGTCAGACATCATAAGTGTCATATCCAAATGTTTTTTTTAATTTTTGCGGAAAGTGTAGTTAAGCAAAGGGAAAATCTTTCCAACGTGTTTCTAGGGTTCCAAGAATTGCGAAGTTAAGTTTTAGATAATTTTTATACCTTCAGGCCATTATGAGAAATAATTAAGACCAACTTCAAGACCCCCCCCCCCCTCCAAAAAGAACAAACTAATTTCACTCTAACAAATTACTCACAAAATTAACATTCGCCCATATCATAAATACACGCTGTCCACACTATCAATTCTTGACAATGGGTCAAGGCATACACTTGGCGGAAACGAAAAAGCACCTTAAAACGTATGGTGCACAGTAGTGGTCACAACACTAAACTTCTTGACTTAACGGATGCAATTTAAGACTTTAGTGAATTCAATTTTAGACCTGACATGAACAAATGTTTAAGGCCTAAAATTTTAGTTTGTAATTTTTTCTTTTTTTTAAGAAAATGTCTGTAAATAGACAATGGGTGTCCATCCATCCGATCAAAATTCAGCCACTCAATTATTTGATTGAGAAGGGAAAATTGAGAGAGAGAGAGAGAGAGAGCGCGCGCGAGAGAGAGAGAGAGAGAGAGAGAGAGAGAGAGGAGACACTGAGAGCCATGGCCACGGTGAACGATACCCCTTCGCCCTCCCTGTAGCCCCAAATAAAAGACCTCTCGCTGCGTACTCCAGGCCCTGTGTGGATCGTGTCTTTCCCAAGATGTGATTTATGTAACCCTTTGGTTTGCGTCTTTATCCCCCTCTTTTTTTGTTGCCCCCACCCCTCCCTTCTGTGTCCACCTCCCTCCCGAGACTGTCGGGGGTCGAGCGGGGCAGCGTGGAAGGGGGAAAGAGACAGAGAGAGAGAGAGGCAGAGAAAGAATGAGAGAGAGAAAGTATACATATGTATACTACAGACACTATAATGTTTGCACATTGTTATGTACATAGGCTTTATATTGTTTTACCATCGATGGACTGTTGTTTTACCATCTATTGACTGCTGTTTATATAGATAGACAGACAGACAGATAGATAGATGGATAGATAGATAGATAGATAGATAGATAGATAATGGAATAGAGATTGGGAGAGCATGCTACTAAAATATTCTACACACATTTTAGGTATAGATACAAATCAATATCAATAATAATCATATTGTCACTGCTTTTTTTTATTTGTAATAATTATGTTCCTGTTTTGCATACGAAAGACTGGAAAGTTGCATTTCTTCTGATAATATAGGCTCTCTATGGGCCTGGGTTGGTTAAATTACTTGTTTAAGAGGAATCACAATGGCTTGCATTATTTTGTTAATCGATTACAAATCAATAACATATTTTTTTTACCAAAACAAAAATATATTTATATAATGTGTACATATTATCTGTGATTTAAAATTATTGCACAAGTGATTTAAAATATAAACATAAACATTAAAATGACTGAATATCACTTGCACCACTAAAGGAATAGCTAAAAAGAAAGCAGACTAAGCTGTGACAGAATATACGCTGCACCAGAGAAAGAAACAACTTGTGGTAATTATGTCTACATGATGCCTACATAACAGTACGCTAGTTCCAAGCATTTTTCAAGAAGAAACAGTTTTTCATTCTGCCATTTCTATATTAGTTTTTTATCTGGCTCCAACTTGCTTTGTTTTATTTGTTTATGTTATATTATTATATGTTGTGCTACACTGTCTTGTGAAATTCATTCATATTATCACATCAAATCAAGCTTTATTTGTATAGCTCCTTTCATGCAGAGCAATTCAAAGTGCTTCACAGCAGCACAACAAAAATACAAGGAACAATGTGACCTACAATCTCCCCACCCTATTAATAATCCCGGGTTTCTACTGGTGACGCAGCTCACGCAGCGCAATTGTGTTCATAGCGCTGCGTTAAAATCTTTGTTTCCATTGCAATCCAACGCAATGCCTCGACGCAGTGAGCTGAACTCTGAGGGAGACAGTTGGCGCGATAGTTGACTTTGCCCAGAGCACCAGCAGATACGTCACTTTCCCTTTTTCTCTAGCCGGTTTTGTGTGTTTGTGTGTGTGTGTGTATGTGTCTGTGTGTGTGTAATTTTAAAAACTAACAACTGCTTTTAACCAACTTTTGTAACAGATTATGATGTTCGAGAGGGAGAGAGAGAGAGACCGAGGAAGAAAGAGAGGTTGTATGGGTGTGTGCATGTGTCCGTGTGTGCTTATGTTTGTGTGTGTTCGAGATTCTGAGCCACACACCGCGTTTATATGGTCAGAGCATAAATATAATTAATAAAGATAAGATAAGATACTTTATTTCGTCACGCATACGTACATGTACAGTGAAATTCTTCCTTCGCATTTCACCCATCGCTGAGCAGCCGCAGCGCAGCGCCCGGGGCCCAACTCCAGATTGTGAGCCAGTGGGCACTGACTGGAGCAGGTTAACTAGGACTTGGTCAGATCTATGTGTATAACATATTCAGAATCGTCACTAAACAGCCTACAGACGTGTTTTTAAAATACATTTTAATATCCATTAGGATACGGGTAGTACCGCGGAGCGGCCAGCGGGATAATTTCGTGTTTCATTCACCCCACACCTCTCTGCCGCGCAGCCAAATGGACACAGACAATACAAAAAAATGTAATAGAAAGTCCCTGCGACAACTGGGGTGAACCTGTCAATAATCTCAACTGTAGAGCACCTGTAGAAAAAGCTTGCCACTTGCCGATCGGCAGCCGCTGATCGGCATGCACACACGGCGTGCACATGCACACATGCACGCACATATATACACACACGCGCCAATGGTCCGTGCTGTAAAATCCATGTATCATATTTCGGCTCCGTGAAATGAAGCGCATGGTCGGTCCACCAATCCAATTGCTCAGCCCGCCTGTCAATCAAGGAAATAAAAGCATCTCGCCCCCTAGAGCTGCGTTGCGTTGAAAATAAAAAGTAAATGATTTGCTGCGCTCTGTGTCGGTGCGTCGGGTGCACTGCGTTGGCAGCGTTGCGTAATGGAGCATGTCACGATGGATACAACACGGTTTATTTGTTGCGCTGCGTGCGTCGGCTGCGCTGCGTCAGCAGTGGAAACCAGGCACAAGCAAGCATACACACATGCATACATGCATACATACATAGAGGCACACACAGATAATGGATTTGTCAATAAGATGATAGACGATGCTTGCCACAAGGCTGTATAGCAAGAGGAAACACTGGAGAACTAATGACAGAAATGATAAGAGTTTTTAAAAAAGGTACCGCAATAGTAATAAAATAATCATAAAAATATATAAAGTATCAAAGATATAACACTAAATAAATAATTAGATAAAAGTATGACTGAACCTTATCTGTAAAACAACTTCAGACATCCATAATTCAAGTTGAGAACTTTTCTCTCGTGGCTTCCCGTCTGTTTGCGGTGGCTTGGAGGCCTCCGGGGAGGGGGGTAGGTGTGGAACAGTGGAGGACATGGCTGTCGTGGCCTCACCGCAGGGCCGTGGGGGCGGAGGTATTGAGGATGTCGTCCGTATGCAGGAGGGAAGGATGAATCGATGGGCCCT
>OMKY01249169.1:0-10122 GCA_900302395.1 Bregmaceros cantori | reverse complement strand
CCAAAGCGACTCGCTATAGAGACCCGCGGGTAGCGCTCTACAGCCGAGGTCTCGTTGCGTGTCGGGGCGAACCCACAACAACACACTGCGGAGAGTCCCGCAACGATTCCTACTTCACTGCTGCATCGTAGATTTTATAAATACTCTTGTTTTATTTCTGAAGTTATCCCAAAGTGCACTCCTTTGAGGAACAAAATAAAACCATTATTAACCGGTTACCATTATTTTTAAATAAGTGTTCCTGTTCCGGAACATAAAAAATGATAACGTTTCCGGTTTCGTTTCTGTTCCCTGAAAAATACTAAAAGTTCCCGGTTTTCGTTTTCGTTCCTTGAACCGGTTCAAAGCCCTGGTTTATACACAGTTTGTGTATTTCAAGGCAAACTACGTAGCTTCTGGTATTTGCAGTTTTTGGCTGATTAAATCAGTGATGGAAATAATCGTTAGTTTTCAGCCCTAGTTCCCTTGTATCAGTGGTTGAGTGAGTCTAATGACTTATGTAATGTTATACTACACGCCCCCCGTGCCTGCACCTGCCAACCAACAGAACAAAATAACAGAGTTGTTAGTCAACTCTCATCCCCACGCATGACGTGTCGCCTGCTGGTGCCGATTTAATCTGAATTATGTAAAGCCGGTGGCTCCTATGGCGCGCTCGCTGACAGCTCTAATTACATATTGATGCCGACGGTTTAGCCATCTGACAGCTAAAGTAAAAGGCCAGCGTATGTTACCTCGGGAGTTGGTGGAATTTCGCAATGCCACATTATCTCTGCGTATATTTCCGACGATTTATTCAAGATTTTACTTCCATTTTTAATTTTTTGGGTGCAAGTGCCGTTTTTCCATTCTTTATTGAGAGAGATAATGACGGGATTAAATTCGAAACGTGGATGAAGAGTCGGGGGGAGACATTGCAGAAAAGCCGGACAGGGTACGAGAACCCCTGCTGGACCTGATCTCTGATCTGGGGGCGTCATGCGCCCCTTACCCATATTTTTAATTTTTATTATTATTATTTTTTTTGGTGGCCCCATTCAGGCCAAACGCCATCAGTCACTTAAAAAAGCACATTCTGGAAACAAAGAAGGAGGGCATAAAAGTATTGGCTAGAAACGACAACATTAGAAGTGGGCAGAATGGCAGAAAACAACAGTCAGGGAATTTTTCAAGTTTTTATTAGGCAGGATTAAATCAAAAATGGGGTCAAGGAGCAGGAAGTGGACATGCAGAAAAGTTGTCTGTGGGAGGGAATAGAACCCCCAACCCTATGCGCCATTGCGGGCATATGGTGCTTTACAGTGCTCTGACTAATCCACTGAGCTACTGAGTACCACGACATGATCACCATTTTCGACTGGAATTTTAACTCTTTGCATGTTTTTTTTTTCTATCTCCGCTTGTAGCAGAACGTAGTCCTTCTCCAGATGAGCCGATCCAGTGTCGTTATGTTTTGGGTCGGTAGATTGAGTCCTGATTATTTGTAAATATTCTCATGCCATTGTTTTAGTTGTTTGCATCTGCTACTTTTACCTTCCACCAATCCCTCGAGGCAGAGCTATTCAATGGATGACAAATCACAGACTCACAGATCACATTGAAATAAAATAATGGCAATAATCAAAAGCAGAACTCTAAAACTCTACGGTCATATAAAGCGTGCCCAAATCAGACAAAATCTGATACCTTCATACTGCCAGTAGTCTTATACAGCCTTGAATCTGTAAAGTGGACAACTAAATTTAGCGACAGCCTTTATTTTTATATATAATTTTTCCATGCTTTCTTGGCTTCGCTTTGCTTATTTGCACCTCAACATATCACGTTCCAATTTAGTGAGAGAAGAGAATATGTTCCCACGCTGCTGTTCACAGCATAATTTTTCCATTTTCCAATGAAAAACACCATTCCAAACCACTAGGGGAGGAGGGGGTCCACTGAGACCCCTGCCTACGCTGTCACAATGGAAACCACCTTCTCTTTGGAAAAGTTGGCTTGTCAAAGAAGTCCCTTGTCAAAACTGAGAAGATATGCTCGATGTCCTCTTCTATCATTAATCTCTCCTTTCCTTTTGCACTGTGTCCTATGTCTCCTAGTTCTCTTAGCAACATTACTGGAGAAAAGTCTGTGAATTATTGACAATGCCATTAAACATGATGTGGTCTCTGATTCATATGAGAATACTGATTTCAATTAGGGCTGAGGCTATTGAATATTTTCTCCATGTTGATAATTGATTTTGCTGAGATAACGATCAGTTATAGAGAGAGAGAGAGAGAGAGAGAGAGAGAGAGAGAGAGAGAGAGAGAGAAAGAGAGAGAGAGAGAGGTTCAGGATTGGAGACAGAGATCTAAAGGTGTGCAAGTATACACACACACACACACATGCTGAGCAAATCCTGCTGAGACACACCCGCTTTCAAACGGTTGCAAGTCACACAGTTCACACTAACAGACACGCTTGAATGCACACGCACACACACACACACACTATATTATGTATAGCTGCTGACATGATATATGGACGGTAGGTGTGGTGTTGACTTTCGAATGAAGACATTATGCACGGACGCGTGTTCAGCACGGCAACGCACGCCCCTTTGAAATCAGGCACATTTTAGCCATGATACTGAGGAAAATGAAAATGAAACTCCAAAGCAGGGCCCAGAGCACTGAGGATTAACGCGTATGGACCCCCACATCGCCCCCCCCTGTAGAGATGCATAGGTAGCATGCTTGCCCGAGGGCTGCAACGGTTTTTGCGCTAATTAACATAATGTTTGTGAGTGGGCAAATTCGGGTGGACGATCCGTGCAAGACATTATCACTGTTCACCTTGGAGACGGACTGCTTTTTTGACTGACTCAGCAATGTTGCAGGTAAACGTCCCAGCGAGTTTGAACGAAAACTCCAAATTGGCATGCACATACATACATACACACACAAGTCTGAAATGCGAGAAAAATATACGCACAAGCACGGACAAATGCACGCTCACGCATATTTGAAGGTCTTGGGAAAGCATTTACGCACAAAGACCTACACAAGCACATACACGGACGTCAAGTGAAGCAGGATGCATTTACAACCCGTGCAAGAATGCATACACATGCACATTGTAAGACCTATGGAAAAGCAATGCAAAACCACATCCACGCATAGATTGTATATGGCAAGTCAAATGCAGGGGCACACCGACACATGAAACCAGAATCAGCTTTATTCAGTACAGTAGTATACATACATGGTATTTAGGTCACTATACTCTCCGGAGAACACACGCAGATGGTCAGGAAGCCAGTAGAGTAACAGTAGCATTCATAACAATAAAGATACAATGCAATGCAATACAAAAAGTCATTGGCACCATAAAAGGAATTGGTCGTCAACATTCAGACATGTAAAGAGTCTTTATTCCCCTTACTCCCTGAGAGTAGCTCCAGGACTGTGGCGTGTGAAAGACACAATACCGAAACAATCGAGAACTATGTCTATACAGTCATCCCAAATGATGAAGGTATACCCCCTGGAAAAAGAAAGCAAAATACATTTGGCACAATTCCATCCACAGAAGTTATGAGCCAATCAAAAATGTGGCCATCTTGAATTCCGCCATCTTGGAACCCCCAAAAAGGTAATCAGTTCATGAATTGACCCTAAAGCATTCTCACACTGAATCTGGGACTAATCCATCCTTTCAAAAAATATTGCGTTAATACAAAGGATCCACCACGGTGGCGGCAGATACAAAGTGATTATATCCCCTACGCTCTGACTATTGGGTATATAATAATAATACATGATTTGTTTGGTTCTCTTTTCGCTATTTTCATCTCCACTCGGAACCAGTTGCTACGAGCCAATAAATGCAGACAGCAGGAAAAGGGTGAAAGACGGGACGCATGTTTTTTCTGTCCGAAACCTTTTATGAACTAATGATGAACAATAACATGTGTAAAAATATAACGTGCATTTTTAATACTTTCCTTTTACATTGGACCAAGCTCATTTTAAAAAAAATCTGTTGATTATTGGGTTTTTTCTGCGATTTGAAGTGCGAAAATATCATGTGGGGTGACCGTCCGACCTTGATTTCTATTTGGACAACTAGTTTAAAATCCTTTTGAAACTATTCAAATATAACCCTTGCCCTATTTGGCATAATTTCAAGCATTTTTCCCATGTATTTACAAAGTTACAAAGCATTTGAGCATACATTTCAACCAATATACATAAACCAGTACTTGTCCGAAATTTTCTATTTTCTGAAATATCATCTGGAGTGGGGATTTGAACCGGTAGCGCTGTTTGACCTGTGGTCTGGGGGGGTGCACTATGTAATCACTCTGCCACTCGATGCCCTCGTTACTGTTATTTTACCATTTGCATACGTGGCCATCATGCTGATGATGCAAACGCAACCGTCAGCTCGGGAACTTGATTTTTTGGGACGAATGAGATGACAAGAAATACAGTCCCGAACTTACATCACCCAGCGGCAAGGCTGTTTTTTACCAACGTCATTAACCGCTCTTGATGAAAGCCAATTACGAAACCTTCTCGTTGTCATTCTCTTGTGATAACATCTGTGAACTGACCTAGAACTGGCTAGACTTCCATCACCCTGCTCCAGGTGTGAATCTGTCGTATGCAGGTTCCACAATGATAAGCCGTCAAAGTCTTGTCAGCCTGTCCTATTACACACACGGCTCATTAGACCTCCTACACGACACACACACACACACACACTTGCACACACATTTGAACATGCGAACAGTCTCATTAGAGGCGTATCGCGAGAGACAGCTCCATGGCCAGGCGACACCGCGTGGGTTGTTTCAAGGCGGATGAGGAGCCAACTTAATCCCCTTGACTGGCACCTTACAGCCCGCTCGCGTATGCTTTTACCACCCGTAGTCTTTGCACCAATCAGCCAGAGCAATGCGGAAATCCACGCACACACACACATCTTAAAAAAAACACACCTACACAGCAATGTGTGGCAACTGCTGGCAAAATATGCAATCTTTATAAATATATGTATCTATATATTATACAAATATCTATAATTCGCAGGGCACATAGCATTGCTTGGGTTAATCAAGCTTGGGTTCTCCAACCAACTCAGACAAACAACTCCACCAGCCGGTCACACAACTCAGGTGGCCCCAAACTTGGAGCCGCGACACCAGCACTCCAACACCTAAAGAGTTGTGACCAGACAAATCACAGTAGTTGCAACTACCCTATTATTAACAGTTACCCAACTACTCCTTTGCTAGCTAGCCAGCTAGGCTAGTTGTACTGGGGACTGGGAATCTATGTGTGTGTGTGTGTGTGTGTGTTACAAGGACATTGTTTTTTTTTTCACCAGATGCTTGTATTGTAGTTTTAGATTAATGGTTATTGTCAAAATAATAGTAATACTTATTATTATTGTTATGATTCCTGGTGGCAGTTTTAATATCTACCAATAAAACATGCAATATGAATGTAAGAATGTATGAAAAGGTGCGTGCTTGGACTCGATTTTTAGTGTACTCGCTTACTGGGCCCGTGCCCAGTCAAGTTCACAAAATAGCAATTGCCTACTAGGCTTTAAGCCCTAGGAGAGTGTTGTTTGAACTTTCCCAAAAAAACAGAGCCACTGGCAAAATAACGTGAGCATGAATGGATTCTCACTGCCTTATGCAGGGCAGTTCGTCCCCTACAGCATGCCTTCGGAAGCACCACACACACAACAATTTTTATAACAGTTTGCCCGCATTCCGCCAACCCGTCAATAAAAAAAAGGAAAAGAAAAAAAAAATTGATTATTTATATAGTGTGCACCTTGGGAGCAGCACCCAATTTCGTTGTACATGTACAATGACAATAAAGATTGAATTTATTCTGGATTTTTTTTTAAAGATTCTTTACAACTATACTCAAAACGTTTGTGACTGTGTTGCTTGGTACCTCTTTACCAGTAGCGCCATTATAACTCATACTGTTGCACTGTACCTGTTGTTGGAGCCGAATTAACATAATTTCTCTTTTGGGAGTTAATGAAGTATTCACATTCTAAAGTCTCCCACATCACAAATTGGACCACACAAAGACCTCCAACATTGCTGTCTCTCTCCCCTCTTTCCCATTGCTTGCCTTCTGTGTTATGGGCTCAAGTGTGAGCAGAGATACCAGGGGAGCTTCCCCTTCGTTGGCTAATGCTGCCTGGAGAGCCACCCCTTGTTGTCAAAGTGAAATTTACAACATCAACGTCATCGTTTGATTGGATCAGCCGGGAGCCAAGATGTGTTTGTATGTGTGAGAAAAAGAGGGGGATTGCGGGATTGAGGCTGGAGAGAGCGAATGTGAGAGAGGGAGGAGGTGGCTGAGAGAGATAGACAGAGATGGGGACAGAAAGAGACTGAGAACAGGTCAGTGGAGATGGAGGGAGCAAGAGAGAGAGAGAGAGACAGAGAGAGAGAGAGATAAATTGATAGATACATCGGTAGGCGCTTGTGTGGGCACGTGTATGCGTTTTTGTGTGTGTGCGTGTCTGTTAGTGTGCACATGTATGCACGTGTGCGTATGTGATCGCGTGCAGGCGCATAGCGGTGTGTGTCACGCAGGTGTCTGTGTGTTTGAGTCTTCCTCCAGGTACCAATCTCCTGGGCCCAGTGTTATTAAAGTCATCTCGCTGACGCCAACACATTCGCCGTTCTCGCGCGTGCGCACATCACGCGTGCACAGACTCGCGCAACACACTCCTCCCATCAGAGCGCAGAGGCGGCAATTACCCATGGCCACATAAAGTCCTTCTATGTTTCTGCAATGTCCAGCACTCATGGCTGATACTGATCACCATGATCTTTCACCATTTGGTCATACCCACAGATACCCAACCCCTAACCCTCAGACCAACACCAAACCCTAATGGCAACCCCTCATAAGAAGTCCAATACTTAACCCTCACAACACCTAAACCGCATACTAATACCAAACCCTAACCTTCACACCAGTGTTAATTTCGTCAACCATGACGATGACAAAAAAATACTTCGTTGACGACCCTTTTTGCCGTGACCAACGACCAAACAAAAAATCTTCTCAGAAAATAAAAATATGACGATAATTAAAGATTATTTTCGTTAACTAGACTATGACTTGACGGAATTTACAAGCCATGGACGAATGGACATTGAAAAATGTAGATGATTATGATTGAATTGTAATTTATAATACGCGTTGTTGTTGTTTATCCCTGAGCGACACACAGCGGCGCTAGGAGGTACACACTTCAGGAACACACGTCCACAATATGCATATAAGATATAAGATTAAAATAAAAGCATGTGTTCTTACGCACTATGTTTCAGTGCATAAGGTGCTCTTCTAAAAAATATGTCTTACATTTTAGTGCACTAAAAGTGCCCAGATGCTGCCCTAAAAAGATCTAGCCTGGCAAGCCAGACCCAATGCATCGTCCACGAATTGCACATCGCTAGACGCTGAATTGGGTCTGGTGCAGCTGCAGTCGAAAAACTGCAAAAAGCGTTGAAAAAAACCATGTCAATCAATTGTTGTCATCCAGTCACCGTGCAGTAGGTGGGACAAACGGCGTGGAGCCGTGACAAGTATTTAAATCAGGCAGTCCAATCACAGCGCAGTAGGCGTGACGATCAACTGAGGAAACGAAGACGAGGCTGACTGTCACGTCTATTGCTAATTTCCATTGCGAGCGACTTCGCAGCGACATCGAACGAGAATTAAATCAAGTGTATTATAGTCAATGAATGATAGGAATCGTGTACGCCTGCGAGTGTGTGTTGAATTAAAGTGAGAAAGGTAACGGACTCTGGGAGAAGTTGGCCATGCAGCGCAGCAACTTTCCATTCCATGTTCACTCCGCCGTACCATGCATGCTAAGTACTGAATGGGATCAGACATGCAAAATGTCGACATCCATGGAAAATGACTCATGCCATTCATTCACGGGGTGAAAAAAAACCTGCCGCGGTCAAAATTTAAGAGCTATTAAAACATGTTGACCATCAACCTGTGTTGTCGTTTTGTAAATTGATCTGTGATTATTGTGATATTTACATTATAAAATGTATGGCATTATCATCGTTATTATTGCTGTATTTATTCTTATTGATAAATAAAAAGAAAAGAGTGACCTGTGAATTGTCACAGGATTCCCTGCAGTGTGTTACCTCACCTCGACCTCGGCTGCAGAGCACTGTCAGCTGGTCTCTATAGCCGTGACTCCACGGAGAACTCGCTTACAAGGGGACACGGCACTATGTCCGTGTATCCACGGAAGGGTCCGGACGCGCAAACCCCCCCGCCACCCCCCGCCGGGTGGGTGTCGCCAAGACAAAGACGCGGAGTATAGGGAGACACACTTAAACACACACAAATGCATTTTGTTTTATTTTATTTGTGGAAAAAGTACCCACTGGAGGGCTGCGTGGTGTAGTGGTTAAGGCAGCCCCATACGGTGTTCGCAATGAAATGCATTTTGTGACGACGCAATCTTCCAAAATTCCTACTGAAACACACACCGACACACACACACAGACACACGCCCGAGGCGTTGCGGGCTCGCTCCCACACCTCACGAACCCAACTCCACCCCCGTCTTGCGTCGCCCATACCAACTCCGCCCACATCCACGCTGATTGGTTCACATTTATGGTGGCGATGGCTATTCTAGGTTTCCCAGACCCAATTCAGCATCTACCGATGTGCAATTTGTGGACGATGCATTGGGTCTGGTTTGCCAGGCTAAAAAAAACATCACAGCGTGTGAATGATGGACACTTCACACACTAAGCAGCCGCCTTGTTGCGTTTCGCTCATGCCATGTAAACTCAGTGGTGTTATTTAACAGCGCTCTACACAACTCTTTGTAGGACTCCAGTATAATTCACAGCCACTGAAAGAGCAAACAAAACAAAACAAAACAAAACAAGAAAGAATACAAATTCTGTAGTCCCCGTTTTTTCCTGTAGTGCCCAACGCTCCTGCTTCTGTTGAATTTTCAGCTCTACGGTTGATGACCAGCACGGCCACATCACCCACGTCACTTCCAGTGACCGACAGATGGAAAAAAGGCTATTACTGCATTCCATTTACCCATCAGCACTGATTTGGAGGTACATTTACACACTCTGCTCCACCATCCACCACTAATATGCCATTGGTGGGTGTAGGGGTGGTGAGTGTGTGTATGTCACAGCCCACCCTAACATTCGGGGCAGTAGGGAGGTGTGTATACAGGGCAGAGAGAGAGAGAGAGAGAGGGACATTTTTTTTGTTTCCATCAGCACATGTGCTTTTCCAATGTGTCCATGTAGCTAAGATGAATGCTAGATGAATTAAGAGTGTGAGTGTGTGGGTGAGTGTGTGTCTGCATGCTTTTTGTGCGAATGATGGTATGTGTGCGCATGCTCCAACGACATTAGAGCATCACGGCAAATAGAGAGGAGAGACAAATCGATATGAAGCGGTGCCTCAGATAACAGTCTCCCCCGTTTTTTCGCCTGCGAGAACTTGCACGCCTTTAGCGCACTGTCACTCTGTCTGTCTGTGAGCTGGGGCACACACATTCTTGTTCAAAAACACACACAGACACACACACACATCGTCACTCTCACAAGCATAAACTTGTGCGTACTGTTGTGCAGACAACACACCGGCACATGGCGCACAACACCCACACACAAGACGTTAGCACACATGTGCAGCAGGCCCCAACCTCCGTAAAGATTGCTATTGATGTTCGTTGTGCGAATTTGGCGCGAGCAGCGGTGAGGAACAAGGTATAGCCCCACCGTAGAAAAAGTTAATTACAGCTTACAATTAAATAAACCTGGCAGCAATAGCTAGCTGCTACACCAGCTGACCAGTAGTAGGTCCCTGAGAAAATGCAGATGTCTCAGGGCGGGGCAGTGGCGGAGTGGTTAAAAACGCTGCACCATTGCGCCACCCTCTGTGGTCTCAATCACAATGTTCACGGTGTCGTGAGATCTCCTCCCCTCGTCGGTTCTTTCTGTGATGTCTACCCCCGATCTCTCCGGCCCTGTTTCTGATTAATCCTGTCTAATAGAGATGAAAAAAAAGGCGCTGACGT
>OMKY01249152.1:9209-32216 GCA_900302395.1 Bregmaceros cantori | reverse complement strand
ATTTATATATATATATTTATATTTATTTATTTATTTCTCTCAACAGGGTAACCACTTGAAAAAAAGTGCAAGTGTTCTTCTATTATCGGTTGTCATTTCGTAACGCTATGTAGTGGGACATAAGGTACGACTACTGACTGGAAAGAAGAGATCCTTCTTAGTTTGTTACACTGTACCATTACTTAATATACACATTTTCAATTCATTGTTTGATAAGTAAATTGATATCAATTTCAATATAATCAAACAATTTTCGATGAATCATTGCCATCCCCACTTTGCCCCAGCCTGTTGAATGATGAAGCCGCCTTACCGCCACACTGAAGAGGGCGCTGACGGGCTTGTGGTCGCTGGTCTTCAGCTTCATGTGACTCTTGTAGTGCAGCTGTTTGACACCGGCCCCTCTCCACAGGATTCGGTCACACCAGGCTGGGACGCGACACTTTCCACTGTCGAATGAAACACTTTCATGACACTAACATCAACGCAGTGACAGAGTGCTTCTAGAGCGCGCCCCCCAGACCACAGGTCGAGCAGTTCCCCGTTCTGGCTTTTCTGCAATGTCTCCCCCCCCCGATTTCAACAGACTTTGCTAATAAAAGCACATGTATGAATTTTGTTTCGTTGAAAAGAAATACTATCGAAAATGCATACTGAAAATGTTTTTCTTAGCAAAGTCGATCCATGCACATCTTGTCTTACACACCCATCTTGGCTTGGTTGCGTAATAAACTGCATACCAGACTTAAACATAGCAAAATTCTGGAAGTGATTAGTACGGCTGCGCACAGAGTGAATGCATGCATGCAAGCAAGATAGGCATGTATTGACGCTGCTAAGAACATGGAATAACATATCTGTATGGATTTTCAGTGGTGTTTTCCTTCTAAATAAAATGTTGCCATAGAATAGTGAATTGGTCAGCTTTCACTCCCATAAGTCAAACATTCCAATTGAATGGTCCACAGGTTTATAGGAGTAACCGACCCACAGAAAAATCCAGAAGAAGAGAGAACTGTATAAGATTTGGGTGCCATGTGGAGAATTTTAAAACACAGACAGAGTTTCCAAACAAATCAAGGTTATGGATTTTTTTACTACAGTATTTAATAATTGTTTAAGCTAAACTTGAATGTGGCTTGTTTGGCGAAGGCATTGCTCATAACCACACTCCAGCAAACTGAAGTTAAGAAAACTACTCCAGAAAATGAACAGAATACAATGTGATGACATGACTCTCTGAGAAGGCAGTGTACCTGGAGTCCCACTGGTCGGTCTTGGGGTCGTACTTGTAGGTAGGAATGAAGTTGATCTCTCCTTCCATGAAGTCTGTGAAGGCTCGGTTGGCCTGTCTCTGGAAATTCAGCTGTGCGGAACCATTCCATCAGATACATTCTAGTAGGGCTGGACTATATATACCACCAGTTTTTATATAGTATACATTATAGTATATATTACAATTATTATTATTGGGCCATTCCCATTGTCATGGCCCGCCCATTCTCTTGGATACTGAATACTGTTAAGCCCCACAGCAACACAAACAATAGAATAAAAATAACGAGTGAGGTTGGGAGAAAACCCTACATATTATATGTTTGCACAGAACAGTAGGCTCTTGGAAATGTTACCAAGAAGTGAGAATAGCGCAACAGCAAAAGTTTGCAATCTTGAAATGGAACACATTTAATAAATAATTTAATAATTAATAATGTTTCATGCTAATAATCAATTTTACACAAAAAAATTAACCGATTAATTGATTAAACGCCAGTAAAAATGGCCGATTGATCGATGATCAAAATAATCGTTAGTTGCAGCCCTAATTATTCTTATTTATTTATTTATGTATTATTATTATTATTATTATACTCCAACGCTCCACAAAGGCAAATTAGATTTTTGGATTCAAAGAGAAAGAAGAGGATAATAAAGTCATGCAGAAATACAAGCACATCAGAATGGGTAGATAGTGGAGAGAGTTAGGAGGGGAGGGGCATTTCATTTGGTGTTGTTTGTTAGTTTTTACATTTGTGATTTGGTTGTAAAATCTACTTTTGAAAAATAAACTTTGGAAGATACCCTTCCCGCTAGCTGTGTTTTTCTCTCAACAGAATATAACAAATGAAACCAAATGTGTGGGTGGGTGGGGCTGGTCACCTGATCGTGCTCCTGTAGTTTCTTGAGCTCCTTGCGTTCTATCAGCTGTTTGACCACGGCTGCGTCATACAGAGACAGTCGGTAGTTGAGGTCTCCCAGCCAGATGACCACGCTGGCAACAGACACGGAACTCCGTCAACAACCCACCAAGGGGGATTTAAACGTTGAACAGGCAACCTACCACACTGCTACACAGGGTTTCAAAGAACCAATGTGACACACAAAAACCTTTAGAGGGCGGGGTGGGGGGTGACTTTGTGGTGGTTATGTTTGGAGAACGTAATGGGGTGGGACGCAGCACATGGATCAAAATCTATCCCTGAAAAAACATTATTGCGGGTTAAGGTTAAGGAATGTGTGGTGATTGGCCATTAGCCAGACTTATTTCCATTTTATTAATAGGGTTAAGCTGAGGCTCTGTGATGAGGGTAGGCAGAAGTCACATCTGCTGCGAATTGAGGCCCGTGCTGCTCCATGCTCCACAAAGCTCTGCTGAACTAACTGAACTACAATGCCAGCACAAGTGGAGATAGATTTCTAAAATTGTTTAAAGAAAAACTATATCAGAAGCCCTCTATAGCAGAGGAGGTCATGGTAAAAAGTAGCCTCACACGCCAGAACCAACGCACCGTCCATGCATCGCACGAAACTAGATGGTCCTGTGGGTGTGGACCAATCAGGCAGACAATTGAGATTGTCACCCAAATTCGGGCGGCCCCATCAGTGTCCCATTAAGGTGGGCCTTGTTTAAATAAAGATTGTGGGAATCGTGGGTCTCCACTCTCCATGCCTTGTCACGCCTACTGCGCCAACTTTTTTCAAGCCTACTTAATCCACACAAAATGTTCGTTCTAGTCGCGTGCGATGTGTGGACGATTAATTTGTTCTGGCGTGCCGGGCTAGGTAAAAGGCTTAGGCAGGGAAAGAGGCAAAGGGTAACCGGGGTGTCCTACTCGTGCTTGACGATGCTGAGCGGGGGGTGGTCGAGGAGGTGAAAGGTCATCCTGGCACAGATGTCCTTGTAGTCCTGGTTGCGTCGCTCGTAGTCTTCGACGTGGGCGGCCAGGTGAGAGTTGACCAGACAAAAGCTGGTGTTGTGGAACACGAAGCGCACTGCCACGCCACCTTTGTTGCCCTGCAGGAACAGCAATACAGCTGAACGGAAGAATGTCATGTGCGAGTTTGAAGGTTTGATTTTTAAAAAGCTGAGCCAACATCTTGTCGATAGAGACTCCAGAACAGATGGCAAAGTTTAGCGGTATTACATTGTCATTCTTTCAAAAATGTTTTCTTTTATGTTTAGCTTTTGTTGAATTAACAATTTAATTTATCAACAATGACGTTGCTTGCTTGCTTGCAATGCACTACAAACATAGGCCTGGATGAGAAGCGTTTATTTTGTGTGATTGAGCTAAAATCAATCCCTTGACAGTGATTTAAAAATATTTAAAATCATCGCTCAAGTGGAGGAGCGAAAATGGCAGATACACTGGCAGAGAGGTAGAATGACAAAAACGTACCGAGGGTGCGGTGCGATTAATCTAATGAATGAATGAATTTGATAATCAGGTAATTGCAATGGCCCCACACATTCTCTAGTTTACTGAACAGCTCCATTGAAACACAGACAATACAATAACGATAATAAGTAATATTGGGTGAAAAAAAACAATGTAAAAACAAATGGTTAGATTTCACAAAAAAACTGGTAGTGTGCAGTCTGCAATGAGTGGGGTGAGTCATCAAAAAAGTTTGCAAGAATAATAAATTGTTCCATTTTTGGAGGAAAATTGAAGAGATTAGTCAATTGATTATTGAAATAATCAAGCTTTAGCTCTAATATTTAAACTGAACTGTCACCAATTCAGATTTTATAAAACCTGGAAACTTGCTTCAATTTCCAGGCATGCTTACAATCTTCCCGTTTGGCATGGTATTGCTTATTACCCATTTACTAGTTTCCCCTTTTACTCCTGAAATTGAGGATTAGGATTGGAGTTTATAAAGTATTGTGATTCTGAACTCTGGTGTATGCGGGTTGTATAAATCTCACTATGACATTGGGTCACCATAGTATTGCCTATTTAATCAGGAGGACAGGGTGGTAGAGTCCAGTGGGTCGTACCATCTTGCCCATGATGCCAGTTCCCACGTGTTCAGCAGCCACGTCTTTGATGTGGTTCCTGTGCTGCTTGTTGACAAACACCACCAGCATCATCCCCACCAGACGCACGATACGCACCTGCCGGACAAAACAGAACCAGAATGAAAGAAATACAGAGAGAGACAGGAAGAGAGATAGAGGGAGAAAGTCAAAACGTCAGAGAATCCACTGGCTTACTTACTGGCCAGAACGGCACAGTTCACATGCACATACCCCTGAAAATCGCATCTCCACAAGGTCAAATCGGCCAGGCCAGGTTTGAGATGTGGGTCCAGAATCTAGCCTTACTTGGCCACATTTACTGGTCGCCGATTGGTCAAAGTCCAAGGGGGTGACGAAACGTGACCAGCTAATCACAGGAGGGTGCCCCCCCATCCTCCAGTCTGGCAGGCATCAATAGAACAAAGGTACAAGGTATCACTTGCCACCAGTGGTGTTCCACTACCTTTTTGTAGTTTCTAAAGAGAGAGGGAGTCGAGAAAGACAGTGACAGAGAGAGTGAAAAAGAGGTCAGAGAAAGAAAGTGAGTCAAAGTGAGGGAGTGTCAGAGAGTGAGAAAAGAAGAGAGAAACAGACACTCACCCTGACATACTTGGCTCCCGGATGGAGGCTCCTCTCTACGGCATCCGCCCAGAGGCTCTCTTTGGAAGAGTCCAAGTAGAAGAAAGCCTCTGTGCTCAGGTCCAACTCCTGGAAACTACACATAGAATAGGAAACACAAATAAAACTCTGGTCCTACTAATACAAAATAAAAATAAACTACTACATAGCTAATGAAAAGCAAAGCTCATTGCACGCGTTTATAATGCGTTTTTTTTTTTTCATGTGACATGCACTTTGAGAGCCTAAATCTTTGTATCCATATATTATGCAAACAGCAAATGCAAGAGACGGGCAAGGACATAACATGGACATGACCCAGAGTAAAAAGGTGCAAAATTCTAAACGTAAATATATAATAAAAATGCATACATACAATATACATACAGAAAATATAAAATAATAGTTTATAAAGTTAGAAAAAAACACTTTCAGGGCTAAATATGCATTTCCCAAACAATGTTTATTTAACACAACTCAGGTTTTTATATAGCGCCAAAATCACAGCCGAAGCTGCCTCAAAAGTGATTTAGTTTTTAGATTCAGGTTTAAGGAATATAGCAGCTATTTACCGAACTAACTTTCAACCTTGATTTCCCAGTTAAGGACTAGTAATTTGGGATTGGTTATAGAACTCTAACGGGGGACTGGAAAGGGGACTGAAAAGAAGAAAGAAAAAAAAAAGGTTTAAACATTCACCATACAAAGTCGAAATCTATAAAACGGTCACGCTTAGATAGAAGATGTGCAATACATTTGGTGTGTCTTCAAACATCATTACAAATGTCATGGAAAATGTTGGGTTTGAAAGGTTAAACATTTATAATAGAATAACAAAGTGATGTAATGGAATAATCACAAAAATAGGTAATGAATAATTAATATTAATTATTGATTAAAAGTAGCGCTACTGACCCGAGAGCGTAGACATCCGGAGGATCCTTAACACAGCAGAGCCAGCTTTCCAAGCTGCTGTCTGGAGACTGGCCGTTAACATTCCATGTGCCAGTGAAGAACCTGAAGTAATAATATTAGTAAGTAGGGTGGATTGCCCTGATGTGGGCCATTTTTTACAACTTCCTAATGTGGGACAGTCAGTTGCCTAATGTGGGACAGTGAAATGTAGTGTGTTACCATAGTTTCACTGACATTCATTAGTTTAGGCTGGAGCCAGAGCCACTGTAGCTTAGCTGTCCCACATTAGGCAGTGGTCCACATTAGGGCAATAAATCTGCCTAATAGGAATAATAAAAACATGATGCTACTCCATGTTATATCCCTGGGTTAGAGTATGTGCCAATATGTTAAAGATGGCTACTGGCAAGGGCATCAGGTAATGATAAATGTTGTACCTGAAGCTGTTAATATGTTTTACCAAATAGGACAACACAATCTCCATCTCCTAAGAAAACCTATTAAACACATATCCCTGAAATGCAGAGCGTAGGGGATGCATGGTTTTGCGTGTGCCGCAGTGTAAGATCATTCGTGTTAACGCGATAACTTTTGAATGGACAGATGAATTTGGACCAGATTCGGTGCGCTATTGCTCTAGGGTAGGTTCATAAACTGATGAGAATTTGGAGGCCAACACTTACAACATGACGACATGAAATCCTGGATGGATTTGCCACAAATTTCTTGTTGGGTTTTAAGAAACATACATTTCATTGCATATAAATAAAATCTTTCAAGATTACTGACATTTTCAGTGTGATAACTTGACTGAGATATGTCAAGATTCACTAGATAGATACATGTCCCCTTTACAAGGCCCCAGTGACATCACAGTCCCAACAGTAAGCATGGAAAAAGAAAGAAAAAAGCTTTTCTACCACATAGTGGTACACAAAGCGCTTTACAGTGACCTCTCAATCACACACTCACACGCCAATGGCGGCTGCTGCCATACAAGGCGCTCGCCACGACCCATTGGGAGAAATTTGGGGTTCAGTGTCTTGCCCAAGGAAACTTTGGCATGGAGACTGTCGGAGGAGGCATTCGAACCACCAACCTTTTGGTTTTCAACCCTCCAGTCATTGGAACGGCCTCTCTACCAACCGAGCTACAGCCACACCAAATGGACCTTGTTGTAGGATGTTCCCATTGGGGATGAATAATGAATCCTTCTATCCAGCTAGTCATTCATCACCTGACAGCTCCCTGTGTGAGGCGTACCTGAAGTCCTTCATATCGACGTAGTCCTTCTCCTTCTTGCCGAGCAGATGCTTGATGAGGTTCTCTCGGTAGCCCGCATGGCTGGACATCATGGCCTGCCGCATGCTGTAGGCCGTGGGGCTGTTGCTCCACGACGGAGAGCGTTCCAGGCGCTCGTGGGACAACTTGGGTCTGAGAACAAAAATCAGAATCAAGTTTTATTGCCAGGTCCTGGATATACACAAACACAAAAAAGCAATATTTGAACATCAGCATTAATCGTGATCAACACCCTGCCCTACCACATCCACTGTGTAACTAAATAATGCATTAATTATAACAAACAAAAAAATATTATTCAAAATTAAAAAACATTGAATATTTTGGGGAACATTGACAGATCCAATCATTTCAGTTTTCGTTTTTATTTCATTTTTGTGTTTCATTATATCACGAGACTCACAAAGACAATCTTTCAAGGCACAGTGCCAGCTGGAAGGAGGAGAGGAAGACAGAGAAAGCGATGGGAAGACAACATCCAAGAGTGGACAACTTGCAGGCTGACTAAAACCATGGCACTGGCCGAGGACATGGAGAGGTGGAGAGAGCTGGTTGCAGATCTAATCACAGGTACTGTGAAATCACGGGATTGAGCCTAATGAAGACTTGTGTTGTCATGATCACTCACTCCTGCCTGGCGGGTGTGACGAAGCTACTGTTCCCCTGCACGATGGACGACGTCCTGTCTTTGGGTGGTGCGGGGGGCAGGGGGTTGGTTGGGGAGAAGGAGGTCTTTCGCGGCGGCAGCGGGGGGATGGGTGGAGCCTCCCGCACTGCCACCGGGCGGTTCTGCTGGTTCTTCCGGTCCTCCACCTTGACAGCCTGGGTGAAGTTATCCTCGAAGCCGAAGTCCAGAGCGAGGGATTGGGCGGCGTTGCCTGCATCCACTTGGTCGGCTAAGAGGAGACACACCCATTCAATACAAGTCTGCAGATGATATTTTAGCCATCACATACTAAAATCATCTTCAGTAATCTTATCATTTTATTAATAAGAATATTATTATTTTAATCAATTATTTGTGATTGCAACTCGGCACAAGTATTGTGTTCTTAATCTTTCTGGGTAGTTAGCAGTTCAGCTACTGTTCCTTCAACAATGTTTAATTTGATTACGGTAGTTAGCCTTATTTCACAAAGGTTTTCCCCAAAACACAAAGTACAAACACAAATGAAAGAAATTAACAACAAACGTTTGTAAATCTCAAGGCATTATTAACCCTTTGGCTGCCTTGACTGGGCTACATTTTTTGGGTCAAGTGTGCCTTCGGGACCATTTTCAGGAGCCCACAAAATATGTTCTACAACATATATGGGAACGCGCTATGGCACATTTTGTAGATGAGATTCTATTTCTACTATAAGCAGAAAAAGAAAATATGTCTTTAACCATCCCTCTTCCAGAGATATGAAGGAACGATCAGAGGCAAAAAAAATGCTTTTTTTTTGCCTCTAAATGAAACTTAGTTTAGGAGATATGAGCACTTTTGTGAAGTGTTTCATTCTGTACCTAAAAATCAATCAGACCCCCTCGAGTTTGGTATCATTGTCTTCAGAACATCCTGAAGTTTTTTTTATCATGTTTGTTTCATTCGAATCCACACCAGGTGGGCGTAATTACCTCAAACGTCACGTATGTTTGTCTGCGTTGTGTGTGTGTATAATATATGTGTGTTTACATACACACGGACACACACGCGCAAATATACATTATACATACATACACACACACACGCAGACACGTACACGCACACACACTCGCGTGCGTGTCCCACGTGCATTACAGTGTTTTTACAGTTTCCTTGATGATGCAAGTTTGGATTTCATCTCAGTGGTTAGCGCGGATGTTCATGGTGACGTCAGAATGAAAAAAACGCTAAGACAAACAGACGTTTTAAGCACACAACTCGTGGATTTATAAAATGTGCATGTTCGTCCTAAGCATACAGAGGGTTAATTCATAAAAACAGATTCACTTCTTTACTTTTCAAGTTTCCATTTTCATTAAACCAACCGCTAGACTGAAAAACAGTTTCTTCCCACATGCAGTGAGCAACTGAAAGCACGGGGTAGGCCTGCTTGATATGTTGACATGTTACATGTGCTGATTCTATGGTAGTTCCACTTCATAACTTATGTGCTGCTTTTCTTTCTTTTAGCATTGACCTTGTTCATTACCTGTTGATCTTGAGAGTTGTTTCAAGCTGCTATGTACATGCAATATAGTGAATTAAAATTAATCTTGAAAATTTCAAAGAAACATTAAAAAAAATGGATGTATTTAGTTGATTCAAACACATTTTCTAACTCTACATTGTCAAGACCTACTGGTGCACAAAGTCATTAACTTCAAGTTGTCTTACAGAGTGCATTCTGAATGTCTGGAGTGCTGTTGTTGACGACCGGCTGGCTTGATGGTTTACTGGGAATGTTGGTGGAGTTAGCTGCTTTACTGGGAATGTTAGCTCCAGGCAAAGTGGAGTTGGCAGGTTTGCCGGCCCGTTGGGGAGGGACGGGTACCAAAGCTTTGGGAGGGACAGGAACGATGGCCTTGGAGACAGGGATGGCCACCGCCTGGTGGGCCAGTGATGAGAACGGATCCATCGTCCGGCTGGGAAGGGTGACCGCGTTGACTGGGGAGAGAAAGGTGCAGGCATGTTGATTGCAGTTGGTAAACTAGAAGCACTCAGACATTGCAAAACTGCGCCGTAGTGGTACAAAAACATAGCGATCTATCGGTAAGTTTATGATTACGTTACGTATAGGCTATAAAAATGCACCAAAATGTAATCACTTCTTTCTTTTGTCAATTCCAACGACTCCGCTACATTTCATCCAGATCCGTGCACCACTTTTTCAGTTATCGAGGGGACAAACCCACAAGGCTAAAAACATAACCTGCTTCGCGGCTACGCCCCGGCGCGGGTAAAGAAAATGCTGCTGTAAGAATTCTTTCCAGCACAAGGAAATGTGACGTTCCGTCAGTCTTTAGGGACTTCTGCTTCCCGTACACAACGGGCCGGCCACTTTTGTCAGCAGAACACACTCTACTGTGCCTCAGAGAATTTCAAAACGGCCACCGAGCACCAGGGAATCAGTGGAGGATTTAAAACGGAATAGTTTAAGAACTACGAGTTTAGTTTGTACAAAAAAAGTGTCTTTTTAAGAGGCTCCTTTTCAACATGATCAGTGATCTTTTTTACAAGGAGTAAAATCACTGATATTTGATGAAGTATTTTCTAAAACTTTTACTTTTTACATTATTCTTACATGAATGCAACAGAGCAGCAATGTCACTTTCCACTAGGGCTGTGTGATTGTGCCCAAACATAAAATGAAAATGTTCGTCTCTGAAACCTGGATTTTAAATTCACATAAAAAATACATATAAAAAATAATGCAATTGAGTGTGAAACAAATTTTAAAAATAAAAATGAAATAACAATTAAAAAAATAATAATAGGAACAAGAAAATCATATTTAAGACTTAAATAAAAGTGTACTTTAAGTAGTTTCTAATGCTGAAGATGAGTGTAGCTTGTAGTTCTCACATTCATAGTTCCGGTAACTTCCCATTAACACATTTGTATTTGGTTCCAAATTTCACTAAACGCTCAGCCTCATTGTGTGTGTGCGACTGCTCGTCTCTGTGTAAGTTGATTTCCCACAGGAAGTCAGCAGAGAACAGTGTAATGCACACCGTCTAACTCGATTAATAATCCAGCAGCAAGCAGAGTAGTGGATAAATGACGGGTAAATAACACATGAATGAGCGCAACACCACGTGGCACTTTCCATCGGAGACCAAGCTGCAAAGATTCAGTAAGAAAACAACAGGTTGAAATAGTGTATGGATACATTCCCATCTTTAATCCTTTTGGACCATATTATTTGTTTATTACCCAAGCGCCATTTTTAATTCTGTATTGAGATAGTGACACGATTAAATCGGAAACAGGGATGAAGTCGGGGGGAGATATCGCAAAAAAGCCAGAGAGACACTGCTCGACCTGTGGTCCTCCCCCACCCCCCATATTCCTTTTTTTCAAATTGTGCATAGCAGCAAGCTATTCCCCAAGATGCAAACAGCAAGCACAAGTTTGGCAGATGCTGCGCCAAGGCAGCCCCATGCAGATTGTTGTTGCTGTGGCTTAAGATCACAGTACACGCAGCGCTATGAGATTGCTTCCCCTCCCGGTCATACTGCACGCCCGCTAGTGCCTGCTCTCTGATCCCCTTTTCACACAAACACTGTCAATAAAAATGAAACGGCACTTGTGTCAAAAAAACAAAAAGAGAAGGAAATAGCCATTTTCAATATATTATGCATGTATGATATATTCTTAGGACTGAATTATCCTATATGAATGAATGAATGAATGGATTTTATTTTAGGACAGACAGTACAGACCCATTAAACATTTCAGCATGATATAATGCGATATAAGTATAAGATACTTTATTTCGTCACAGATACATACATACATGTACAGTGAAATTCTTCCTCTGCATTTGACCCATCCCTGAGGAGCAGTGAATTAACTAGATGGTTGTACAAAACGGGCGTAGCAAAGTTTCTGTACTTCATTACATTACATATGCTATACTTGTGGATGACTGCACCTGACAGAGATTGCATCAGACCATTTGGAGATCAACGGTTATTGGGGAAATATTTGGATTATTTTTTAAAATCCATACCACTTTGAAGCCGGCTTCATGATGAGTCGGAATATATCTGGTTTGGGTGTCTACCTGTTAGTTAGTTTCAGAGTCAATGAATGATAGACAAACAGAAGTAGCACTGTGTATATAGATGACAGTAGCAGATTTCCAGCATCTATTCTTTTAACATATATCTCACAAAGCACACAATGTGTCTTGGGGACAATAACAACTCATTATTTGGAGTGGGCCCAGTAAATTCTATGAAAACCGTGGTGGGCAGATGCTGAAGGACTGCCCGCAGATTCACAGATTTTCTCCATGATGAGCGATCCAATATCCAATAGAGAGAAACATTACGAGCAATGCTATTCTGCTTCATGTCTCCAAATTCGGAAACACTTTGTCTGAAAAAAACATTTTAGGAAGGATGCTTCTGAAATTGGAAGTAGATTTTCAAGACTTGTTCTTAACACATGTGGAGTTAGCCTGGCAAGAGCCAATGAAACGTTCACGCATCTCACACGATTAGAACGATCATTGGGTCGACCAGTGTCAAAAAATGTGTAAAAAAAATGCCAATCAAATTAGGGGTGTTCGATCTGACGATCTTGAACCGTCCCACGATTCTAAGCAGACACAATCTGTTATTTCTACTAGATCGGCAGTATCGCGATACACATTGAAAGTTTGTCAATCTGATGTATGTATATGCCTCAATCCCGCGCCCACTCATGACACGTCCCGCTTCTTCATCTGCTCGGCCAAAACAACAACACATGCAGCGTTTGTCATGGCGGAGGGGAACATCCACATTCATTATATGGAATGTGGAGCGTGTTGAGTGTATGAGTGTTCGACTGCTCGCTCGGACACGGGGCAAGACCCACCGTGTCCCCGCAGCGCGTGGGGACACGGACGTTTGTGTATGTGTTGGCCCGGAGCGGAGGAATCCTCCACCTCTGAAGACACAGCGTGCTGTGAGTCCGTGCTAGTGCTGACACGGAACGAAACATGTTGTACGAAGCGTGTTGTGGAGATTATTTTTCCATAACACGCTTCGTACTCGATGAAGACTCATTCCATGCCGGGCGAAAACAGACACAACACCGCGCGGACAACCCCACAGCCGGAGAGGGCCCGCTCCGCGAAAAGACATCCAACAGGTCCTTCCAATCCGCCAGGCGCCAACAAAAAGAAGTTCAGAAAAGACACAAGGAGACACAGTCACCGTGCGCATTGTACACTGCTGCTAGCCAATGCTAGCTCTGTGCTCCGTGCACAACACATTTCATGGAGCACACGCCCACTTTGGGCCAAACCATTTCACCATCAAACATAGGGGCCCCCCCCTTCACGGCCTATCTTAAGTGAATGATACGACAGTGTGTTTATAATATAACGGCATTACAATATAAATGTTTGTGTGTTAAAAAAAATCCAATCCAAGATCGTGATAAGATCGTGAGATCGTGATATGCACTCCAACGATCGTGATCTACTTTTTTTCCAAGATCGAACACCCCTAAATCAAATCATGTTATCCACTTTCAGCGCAGTAGGTGGGACAAGCGGTGTGGAGAGCAAACTCCGCCCACTTTTAGCGCTGACAATACTAAACTCCGCCCACGTCAACCATAACAAACTCCGCCCACGTTTCGCTTCGAATGATTCGTTTGGTCCGTCCGTATACGGGCGGCGTCTGCCTGATTTTCCCAGACCCAATGTGCCGACTAGCGATGTGTGGACGATGCGTTGGTTCTGGCTCGCCAGGGTAATGTGGAGTGTGTTTTTTATCAATATCTTCTATACAAGTCAGAGGCCTGATGAGATCAGGTTGAGTTGCGGGGGATGCACTCACTGTGCTCCTGGGCGCTTTTCAGCTGGGTGAGGAAGGTGCGAGTACGCTCGTCATCCTGGAGCTCCAGCAGAAGCTCTGGAGCGCAGTCCCCACGGACCCTCAGCCTGCAGTAACCTAGACAGCCACAAGGACGGTAGTGAGTGACTCACAAGTAGGGCTGCAACTAGTGCTGTACAATTTTGCCAAAAAATAAAATGTGTGTCTCGATTTTCAAAGGACAAAATATATCAAAACTAGAAGTTTCATATTTCAAACTTTGCAAATGGTGTCCATTTTTGGAATTAAGTAGAGACACCCCACCCTTTGGCTTAGGATTAATACAATTATTAATTTATATACATTTTATTCACCCATATAACTTGAAAACAAACCAGTGAAATGATTATTATCAATGTTAAAAAGGAAATCCAATTTGACAATTCACTTTTTCAAAAAGCCTCTGAACAAAATAATCTGATTTCAAATAAGATTTTTTGCAGAGGCCTAGCTGCAACTAACAATTATTTTGATCATTGATTAATCAGCCCTTTTTGACTGACGATTACGGTAATCTACCGTTCTTCAGAACGATTATTAACTTGAAACGTTAATTATTAAAAGTTTGCAATATTGATATTGCAAACTTTCTGCGGTTTCGCCATCTCGACGTATTGCTAACATTTCCATTTTTTAGTATGGCATGGACTCTTCCGCGCAAACGTTTTATGATTCCACCCATTATGTGTCGTTGTGGGGCTTAACGGTATTCAGTGTCCAAGAGAATGGGCAGGGCCCCGATACTGGGAATGCCAACATATATTGATACATATACGCATGTTTGAGCAGAGAATGGGTCAAACAATTAAACGATTAAGTGCTGCCGATTAATCGATTATCAAATTAGTTGACGACTATTTCGATAATCGATTGATCGATTGCAGCTCTACTCGCATACTTTTTCTTCAATGTTAGATAACCATCACATGCACGGTGAACAGCTGCAGCATGCAAACTAGTGTGAACATGCAAAGTGCTACGACTGACACACCGTTTCCTTATTTTTCCTTATCAATGTTTGCTTTTACATTCACAGACTATAGAAGGGTTTACGTGCGAAACACTGGTGGGAGTCATTTTGTCCCACCGTTCTTAAGGTCCGTTGCCTTGTTGTTGTCTATGCCGACTCTGGTACGGGACCGAGTTCCGAGCACACAGAACACGCGCCAGTTCAAAATCCGACCACTAAGTGTCTGTCTGTGACAAGTTACACATCACACCACCCCCTCCATTCATAATTTTGTATAAATATTGATGAAATGCAGTCAAAATCCGACTTAAAGTTACTCACAGAGTGGTCACATGTTCTTCTGGACCAATAGGCTGGCTGCTATTACTACTTATTCTTATAACAGGTAGGTGTGTGTTCCCACCGAATAGACATGTTGTAAAATAGTCCAAAACACGTCTAAACAAATGGCACCCGACGTGACGTTCAGAGACCGGAAGTACCCCACGAACTAGTCTATTGGTGAGAAAAAAAAACATCTCTCAAGACATTGGGAAATGAGTCTTCCTGCTCAATGCAGTGCAGGGTACATAAACAATGACAGAAAACACAACAAAATTACTAACTTACAATCTCTGGACAAGTCAATGAGCAGTGCGTCCTCCCCTTCTGAAAAAGGTATAAAAGACGAGATACAGTGAGAAAAGACATTGAAAAAGTGAGGGGAAAAACTGTTTGAAAAAATTGAGAGACAGACGGAAAGAGCGAGAGCAGCGGCGAGAGAGACAGAGGGACAGAGAGCAAAGGTCTCGATGGCAGGTTGAACGGACCACTCTGGATAGCTGAATACATAAACCCCGCCCCCCTTCCCCAAAGCACACATGGTCAATTGAACAGACCCCAGCCCCGCCCACAGGCACATAGCCAATAGCAGCATAGCTTAGAATACACTCAGCCAATGAGCACGCAGGTTAGCCTACAGGTACATGGTTTTGACTTTTGTGAAGGACGTTTCTTAGCAACCAACTGCAATATGTCACATCTTGATATGGCTCAGTGCTAGTTTTCCCTCAAACACATATCAGGCCAAGAACATTAGCTATGTTATGATACAAAAGTTTGTTATCAAAGTTTTAATGAATGTGCTGAAATCTATGACAAATGTGTTGTACGACTGGTTAAACGATTCATGATAATCAATGACTGAATTAACTAGATCAGCACGAGAGAGATTTATCCTTTTACTGTTTTGTTCTTGGCTAGGATTGGTGACTTACCAAAGACTACTTGGAAGTTGGCGTTGAGCGGTATAGACAGCTGAGGGACAGGACACGATAAGAGTGCATCAGGACACGCCAGGACAGCCAACCTACAGGACAGAAGACTTAGGGCACATTCTCACCAGTTTGTGCGATTCTGGTTTTTGCTCGATCGTAGTGATCGAGTTGCCTGGAGCAAATGCTGCTCTGCTACGCTAAAACCACATGAGCAATTATGTCCAACTCTAGACTAGGTCGACATCTGTTGGGGAAATTAGAGTATTACAGTGGAAACTGGAAAGGATGGAAAGCAGATTTTTTTTTTCGACATATCCACTATAATTTGGACACATTCGCCGAGTCAGATTAAAAAGCCTAAGAGTGCACGCATATGGGCCGTTTGTCCATATGTGTGCGACGTCCTGTGATAAAAGGTAAAAGTCAATGTGAATAAATATAGCCATTTTGCCAGGGTTATCTATAATTCTCATTAATATTTTTTTTAAATATTGCTGTTGATGTCACTATGGTTGATGCACTGCTGGTCGAACTGGCAGCACACAACAGTAGTAAATTACAGACAGTGATTTTTCTCGTGCTGCATTCAGATGAAATAAGCAGTGGTTTGGGGGTGATTTTGAATTATCCGGGGGTCAATAGGACATAAAAACTCCAGTGGGAATCTGAATTTAAATTAGAGCTGCAACAGATTAATCGATGATAATCGATTATTGAAATAATTGCCAACTAATTTGATAACCGATTAATCGCCAGTGATTAATCATTTCATGGTTTGGCCTTGCATTTTGCTCAAACATGTTGAATATATGTTGTTCCCAATGCAATTTTTCCAGTGTCAAGGCCCCAATACAATAAAGACAAGACGTAAGCTGGCATGAAAGCCCAATATGTTATAATTTATCCTCCAAGATCATGCCATTACTATAAAATGGAGATAGCAAAACAGCAAAAAGTTTGTAATATTAACATTCCAAACTGTTAATAATGTTTCATAATCATAATTAATGCCAATAATCGTTCCCAATTTTAAAGGAAAAATGACCTGATTAATCGATTAATCGCCAGTAAAAATGGCTGATTAATAATCGTTAGTTGCAGGCTGCAGCCCTAATTTAAATCAATCATTGAAGAATCAATTACAACAATCTCAATAGCAATATTGGATAACTGCATCTCTAGACTAGGTCCATAGGGGGAGAGCCCCGGCTCTAGACAAGGAGAACAGGGTTTGAATCCTCACACTCACCGCTTAAGTACTAATTGGTGGGGGAAAAGATGGGCGATTCAATTCAAGCCATAGGAACGATGAATCTAAGAAACGACTATTTGACACACCCCTACAAACCAAGTGTATAGTGTGTTGTCAAGACCACGTGTTCCTATAGAGAGACACAAGGAGGAGCCGCATACCTCGACTTCTCACAGCGTGTTGGCTCATGTGAGTCCCATCACACTGCCAGACCATGGAGTCCAGCTGAGTGTGTGTCCACGTGCACATAACACACACAGCGGCCCAAGCTCCTGAACGATCACATGAATTTGTGTGTGTCTGTGTGTGTGAGATTTATGCTCGTATCCAAGATATTCACTCGTTTGGCCTTACTCCAAAAAAATTTATAGCACAAAACAAGGATATTAAATTAATAACTAGAAGCACTCGGAGATTGTAAACCTGCACCGTAGTGGTACGAAAAAAATACTAATTTTAGTGCTAGCAGTATGTGTTATCAATGCAAGTGTTCGAGTAGCGCGATTGCGATTGACCAGCGAACATGCCAACTACATTTCCCAGCAGCCTCTGCGACCCAGGAGTCTGGTCACGTGACTGTGGTAAGCGCCCAGCAATCTATTGGTAAGTTGGTGATCAAGTATGATTGTTACTTAAATGCTACAGAAATGCACCAAAATTGAATCACTTCTTCCGTTTGTCATTTCCAACAACTCTAGAAAATTTCATCCAGATGCGTGTACAACTTTTTCAGGTATCCTGGGAACCAGCCAACCAACGCGACCAAAAACATTACCTTCGTAGCGCAGGTACATTTTGAAAAAGGAGCATTTCAGTGAATTTGACTGCGTCATTAAAATGGCCAGTTCACACACTTAATAAAGTGTGGAGGAGGTGTTTACACTTGTGTCAGGAAGCACTTAGGAAGTATTTCCTGAATGTAGTAGGCTCAAGGAGCAGGACATCTTGTACAATCACCATCATCCAGTACATGACACTGTCCAATCAAAAAAGTGATTGAAGTGGAAGGACGCCTTGAATGTGTTGCAAAATTGAACACTCTAGAAGTCCCTTTAGGTTTATGTGATTGAGTGTACAATGGTGACATTTAGAGTAGGTAACTTTGTACTGCATCTTTTCCCATGAAAGACTTTCTTCTCCCATTTATGTATCCTTTATACTAAGTATGATTCTGGGCAGGGCTGCCGTGTCCTTTCCTGTGGGGATGAATACAGTGTCCATCTCAATGGTGACAGCGTTTTGTGATGAACTAACACAGCGGAAATGCTTCTAATGTCATGCAGAGCACTGGTTAGAATTGTGTTGTTAGATGGTGGGGATGGAGCATGCAGGTGCACAAGAAGAATTAAACACATACAAATTAAACAATTCAATCGACAATATGTACAAAAAAATAACACATTTGATCCATATGTGCACATTGCACCAACTAAGAAGAACTTCTTCCCTCCATCCATGATAAGTGCATAATATTCAAATATCTTCTAGAATACTACAGAATGAAAATCCCAAATATTTAACATTATCATCTCAATTTCTTTTGTAATTTTTAAGTCATTACCTTGTTGATAATGTATCTTGGTCATGCAATTTAAACGTCCTGCCTTGCATGACACTGCATCATATTGTCTAGCAGAGACAAGTACATCTAAAAAAATAAAATACATAAAGATGAAAAAATTATGAAAAAAAATGAAGGATTATTAAATCGAATGCTGAAAATGTATGTTTAATGGAATATCCCATTAACCAAATTTTTACCAGGTACACAATACGCCACACACAAAGGCAAAGCGTTTGAACATCTCTGCTCTATATGACCTCACAAACAGACTGCATTGCTGAACAGAGCTTTGGCAATAAGCCCGTTTTAAAAATTGAATCTAGAATAAAAACAATGTGACGATGCCGCATATGATCTGCATTTCCGGCAGATCGAGTCACTACCACTGACCGGTAGCATGTAATATGACAGAAAGCATGGCTCTAGAATTAAAATTTTGACCTGCACAGCCAAACAAAAGAAGAGTCGATCACCGTTACGCAACAAAAACGAAGAAGAAGAAGATGCTTCCTTCGCATTTTGGGGATATCCAATGGCAGCCCTCCATTTATGGGATTGGATGTCACCATGATTGTTGCAACATTTGTTCATTCAGTATACATTTTGCAAAGAAGCAAACTTAATTCCTTGATGCAACGTACCAAAAAAAAGGTTTGTCAGCAAGAAAAAAATATATTTCACCGTACAAGAAATGACCTTCACTCCAGAATCCAAACCCTGGGATCCAACTGGAGGTACTTACACAAAGTCTCCAGAGCGCTCAATGAGAGACAGAAGCCGAGCCTCCTTCTGTCCAGCCCTCAGCTCCAGAGCCTTCACGGTGTGAGGGCCAGCACATCAAGGATCCAACATCACAGTGTAGCACCACACCACCATCACCAACAACATTAACACCACCACCACCACCAAAAGCAGCACCATTGTCACAGCATCGGTGCCCATCGACTGATACAGTAATCAAATCGGCACTATCCACCCCCCACCCCCCAAACCATGGTTTTGAGGCCATTAAATAGACAGACAACTGGAGACGACACAGAGCAATACACATATACAGCAACTCACCCACGACAATACAGGAAAAACATTTCCCAGAATTTCCGACCATACGCAGGATTCAATTACACAAACAATAGCATTGAAAACCAGTGTATGCTGCAAGCCTACCAATTCTTCTAGTCAGTAGTCACAGCAAGTAACAAGACTGTTATCTTCTCAACTTGAAATATAGTTGAATTGTACCAACAATTAACATTTTTGTCTTTATGTTATTAATAATTAGAGTTATAATATAATTCGTAATTCCTTGCACGCTAGTTTGCAGTGTTGAAAACAAAGATAAAACCGTTAAATCACATTTTGTTTTTGTTTTAGTACAGGATTACAGCAGCACAATGGATAATTGAGATTTTTCTGGTTTGTTTATACGTTTCACAGCAGAAAAATATTAGATTAGAAAATAACAAATGATATGAATCCTAAGATAAGACTAATGGTGAATTCCCTTTAGCTCATCCAAAAGAGGAACACCATTTACCTAGATTGGCATTAAAAGAAAATATTTTGACTGATGAAGTTCTTTGTGAGTATTTTTATTCCTGTTCTTCAGGAACTCAAAATACAGCCCTACTCAAGAGATGTTTAAAATGGTCATTAATTAAATCAATGACAACACCAAAACACACACACACACACACACACACACACACACACACAAGTAATGTATCTTGGTTACAATGTCATTGTGTCTGCCAAGCAGTCCATGTTTCACCTGGTCATTTATTACCTTGACCAAGGAAGAGGTCAAACCACAGGTCACTGTGGTTTGGAGACAGATGTACTGCATTTATGAATATTCAAGAGAAAGACACTTAATGGTTTGGGCATAACATATTGGTAAGTACTAGTATACTGTACTAGTGTGTGTGTGTATGTGTATATATATTCAAATAAATAGATATCTATATACCCACTGCCAACGGCAAAGAGTACCGGTATATACGAACTACAACAAGCACATATTAGTATTGTCTACACTGTACACCATGAATGCCTGAATTGTTTTCTGTACGCTGTGAATGCATGCCATTTCCAGAGCAAAGAAGGTGCTGGTTGGTAGTTAGTGGAGTTAGTAAGGTTAGTAGGGCATCATGCAGCGATGCAGACATTTCAATATCAACATTCAATAGACTGGACTTGGTTATCATCGCAGTCAGACCAACAGGCACAGAGCAATATTTGCATTACATTGTCTGTATAAAAGTGTTCCATTATTGATTCATCCATGGTAATATGCTATCAATCGACAGGCAGCCTAACTACGTTGTTGACTTTGCCCCTATTCAATTGACGTGAAATGGTAAGCAACACCACTTAACCGTACGCATATGTACACTTCACCGTACGCGATACCAGCAAAATGTCTGCCGCCGCCATGCCGTGACGTCACATGCAACAGCCCTACTGTCAAGTCGAAATAGAAAAAAACTGATGCAAAGTGATTGTCCATTTCAACAGACAATAAAGCAACAAAACTTAAAAACATGACATAGTCAAAGTTTATAGTAACTTTTTGGATGCATTCCATTTTACTATTACTTCAACTATTTGGATGGCTATTTTGTACTTTTACGTGAGTAGTATTTGGCTCATGTAACAATACTCTGTCTTACAATACTTTCACTCAAGTCATTTTTGGATACATAGCCCGTATCTATTTATTGCATGGCGAATGACAGTGTCACAGCATCACATCTCGTCACGTCGTCATTTACCAGATAGTGCAATCTTTGTTGTGAATTCCAGCGTGCAAACACGCGCAGTCACACACATAGTCACACACGCACACACAGCCAAATACACACAACCGCACATAATCACACACATGCACACAAAGTCACACACGGAAACCGTCAAGCGCACACACAATCACATTCACCGACACCTACACAGTTTACAGACACGCATACGGTTACTCCCACCCACTCACACAATCATTCGAGGTTTTTTTTAACTGACAGATGTCGCCAGAGATTTAGTAGAGCCGGGGAATGATTTTAGCATCGGGAAGAAGAAGGGATCGCACATTGGTCAGCTCCGGCCATGGATGGTGATAACACTAATAACAATAATGGACATACAACAAGCCTGGCAGCCCGGGTGACGTCATGACAAGCTAACATTAGCCACCAGGCTAACACACATACACAGTCACATTAAAGGATATTGCCAAGCATGTCTCGTCGCACAGGCCGAGCGCCGAGTTGGGCTCCATGTCTTACCGCCGCTCGGAGCCTTCAGCTGGAGTCCACCATTATTGGCGCGCTGCTTTCCACCCCACAAACGACGGCACAAAGTTCCACCCTCCGCCCGGTGCCAGCCGGCCTTCCGGGTGACAGCTGTCGGAGGTATGCGCCTCGCCAGCGGTGGGCAGGCTGGGAGAGGACACCCCGTGGGTTTGCAGCGTATCCGGTTTGCTTACAGGGTGACTTCCGTTGTCGTCCCGGATACTTTCTATCCTGGCGAGTCAGAACCGACGAATCATCCACGCATCGCACACGATTAGAACGAGCACGTATGCGAAGTCTAGCAATGTGCGATGCGTGGACGGTGCGTTGAACTCGCCAGGATAGATACTTTCTTCACTTCATACCACAGACTGTAAAAAAATACAAAACGTAATATTTAATATTAATATTTAATACATATTAATATAACATATTAATATTTATATAATACACGTATTTGGCTTTATCGTGTGCTTTGCACAGATTCGGTTTTATCCATAGACTGTACAGTGTAGTTTGTATCAGACAGTAAGCCTGCCACCTGCTGTCGGGATTTTATTATTATTATTATTATTATTATATTTTGCCATAATACAAATTCTAACAGTCTATTTAGTAGGACTTACTGCTGTGTCTCCATCCACCTGACCTCTGAACAACCCCCAATTGGGCGTGAGGCAATCCCACTAATTAAACAACATGCACAGTAAAGTGAAAACCATTTCAGGTAACGACCTTTTGAAAAACAAAGGATGGAAGATTGTGTGCAAAGCTGTAAACAGATAAAACTGTCACTACTTAAAAAAACAACCACAATATAAGTCAGACTGTCATTTGTTTACAACGTTTAAGTGAATTCAGAGTTATGATACCTGTACTATGAATCTACAATGTCAAATTGTCAATATTCATGAAAATAAACCAATTGAATGATAAGGCGAGTCCAAACTTTATGGTTTGTTTATGAAAACAACCA
>OMKY01249132.1:8081-19934 GCA_900302395.1 Bregmaceros cantori | reverse complement strand
GCGGGTGGGGGCTCATTGAACAATGATGGCCGTTTGTGTATGACTGCGCCCGGCCTATTGTTACCGTATACTAGGGCAATTGACGCGCCTTGCGTTGCGTGTCAATGGGCTCCAAAGTGGTGTGTGTTTTTGCATGAGTCTGTATGGGGAGAGAGGGTGTGTGTGTGTGTGTGTGTGTGGGCGGGGGGGGTTAGTGACTGGTGCGTATGTAGCGGGAGCCTCCACAGGGGGTCTATGTTCGGGTACTAGGTGCGTGGGGTGCTGCGGTGGGCGTGGCGGTCGGCTCTCTCTCTCTCGGTTGCTTCTTATGCTGGTCTGTCTGCGGCTTTAAACTGGAGCGAGGCTCTCGCCCAGCTGTCGGAGTAATCACACAGTCTCTCCTTTATCGTCGCTCCGTTTCTCTTCCCACTCTCTCTCTCTCTCTCTCTCTCCCTCCCTCCCTCGCTCTCACACACATGCACGTACACTCACACATTCTGCCCCTTCATTCTAGTACCCTCTCACTCTCTCACTCTTATGATCATCTCTCTCTCTCTCTCTCTCTCTTTCTCCCTCCCTCGCTCTCGCACACATGCACGTACGCTCACACATTCTACTCCTTCATTCTACCCCTTCATTCTAGTACCCGCTCCCTCACTCTTATGATCATCTCTCTCTCTCTCTCTCATCACTCTCTCTCTCTTTCTCCCTCCCTCGCTCTCACGCACATGCACATACGCTCACATATTCTACCCCTTCGTTCTAGTACCCTCTCTCACTCTCTCACTCTCTGTTTTGCACTGTCTCGCCGTCTCTTGTCACTCTCTCTGCCGACATTGATTTTTGCTGTTTTGTTCCGTCCATATCTAATGTTTTTTTTAAGCTTTCAATTGTATTTCGACGGCCTCATCCTATCCGATACGTCTCCATAAAACCCTAGTCTGAAGTGGAACGAGAGAAAATGTGAAATGTGATCTGAGAAAGTGCGATACAATCAGGGTATGTTTCAAGTGTACATCTGGTGGATGGCTAGCAAAGAAAAACATTTCACAGAAAAACAGTACATGGAGGGCAGGGGGATGGGGGGAGAGTGGCAGAGTGGCACGTTCACTTTCAACATGAACTAGTTCAAATTCCAGTTCAGTCCTTGTAAAATTAATTTGTTCATTCATAGTTCATTGGTCATAATTTTGAAATAATGAACAGTTATTTTTTCGTTGCTGCTAGCTATAAATTGTCAACATTATTGACAGTGTACAAGCAGAACAAAAGACAATATTTAACTGTTTTAACGTTGGGTTAGATTAGGGGCTGAGTTAGATTCTCAGAGGTAAATAGAAACGGTTTAGTTTGGAATGTGCTTTATTGCTGTGTCTTCGCTCGGAAGGCTGTTAAAATCTGATCAATCTGAACAAATTCTGAACTAAAATACAGCTCAGTTCAATCACCTCAAAAAAGAGTGTGTTCATAATTATACGTTCATCAAGAAAAATGAACTTCTCATTCACGTTCACCCAAAATATGAAGGAGTTCATGAACTAGTCTTGAACAAGTTCGGGTACCACTCTGCCCCAGACCATAGGTCTAGCAGTGCCACAGGTTCTCATCCCTTCTCTGGTTTTTCTGCATGTCTCCGCCCCCCCGAGTCTTTAAGATTCTTTTAAGATTCAATAGTTTATTGCCATGTCTGCAGAGTTGATTGGAATTTGTCTCAGTGCAGCTCTTAAAATCAGGCATACAAAAACAGACTTGACAGAACATTTCTGACACAACAGATGACGTGTTTATGCACAACAACATTTTTGGACAAGAGAAGATAAAGGAATTACAAAATATATTCAATATACACAGAGATTACAAAAGTACCGGCATCTTTTACTTGAGTAAGAGTAAAATACATTTGTAAAAAAACAACTTGAGTAAGACTACAAAGTGCTGATACGAATATCTACTTGAGTAAAATAAAAAGTATATGCTGAGAAATGAACTCAAAAAGTATTTTTTAAAGTAAAAAGTACATGCTCTAAAATTAACTCAAAAGTATTTTTGAAAGTGTAAAGTACAAAGAACAGAACCTAAATTTGCCTTAACACTGAGCGGCACACCCAGAGACTAAATTAAAACAACTTCAACTGCTACTGTACTCAATGCATTACCGAGAACCGCCCCCTAACGACTCATTCACGCTATACATGTAGTCCTACCATGACACTGCAGAAAACAAAGAAAGAAAAAAAGTAAAGATCCTGTTTTAGGAAAAGTAAGGAGTAGAACTAGTACTGATATTTTTGTTAAAAGTCTACTGAGTAGAAGTAAAAAGTACTTCCAAAAAAAGTACTTCTAAAAGTACAGATACTTGAAAATTCTACTTAAGTACAGTGCTTATGTATTTGTACTTCGTTACTTGCCAACTCTGAATATACAATACAAGATACAATTCCATATATAAAAAGAAGCGAGTGCAGAGTTTAAATTGTGGGTGCACTTTTCATCCCAGTTTCCGGTCTAATCCTATTGCTATCTCTCTCAGTAAATAATGCAAAAAACGGCGCATGCGCCCAAAAAATAACTAGAAAAAATGTATATATATCTATGTGTGTGTGTCTGTGCGCTTTTCTGCTTAGGGATCCTGCTGTAAGTTGCCCAATAGCACCCTGGCACCCATTAGCCCGAGAGTGGATGTGATGTATTGACTATTGATCACATGGGCTGCAACGCGCATGTAGTTAGCAGTTCCTAAATGCGTTTTCTCCTGCCTGGAAATGCTGTGGTTTACGACTTAATGTTGCAGTGTAATTTATTGGCACATTGATTCTTTGTCAATTACGGAAAGAAAAATGAACGAACCCAACACACCCGATCTGACACTACATATTTTTGTATAAAATATTGCCCTTTGATTTAATGTTTTGTGTTGTTTTGCGGCATTGACGCTGCAGTGACGTGTGGCATAGTTGACTCTGCTGTCATCGTGCGATGAGTGTACATGGGGAGGAGGGGTGGCTATAGATCTACAGAGTGCCAAATACCCGTCAATATTCGGGGGGTCCCCGGAAGTTGTGCAATATTGTGTGAACAGTGAACTCCCCCAAAGGTCACGCAGCAGCAGTGGTGTGTGTGTGTGTGTGTGGAACACAACAATAGGCTATTTTGTGTGTAAATGTTTTGAAATTAGAATTATGAATACTGGACACGGTGATCTTAAACACATTTAACTGACCATTAGTGACCAAAATACATTAACATTTTTTTTTTTCATAATTTAAGGCCCCCCTCAAATTTAGCTTTCGAGGCTTTCAGGTGCACAGATTGCAATATAGTTTTAAACTAGATTCAAACTAGTATTTGTAACCTGATAACTAATCTGATTATATATGATCCATAACCAATGGACTGTGAGTGTGCATGTGAATGTTAAACGTCTTGCCTAGCACTCTGGTGCATTAAATCGGCGACACCTCGTTGTTCCAACACCCCTCTCTTCCGATGGAAAGATGTAAAGTGCGAATCCAAAAAAACGATCTGCTTATTTTGTTAGGGTCCCTCCAAAACCCTAACGCTAACCATAGCCTTAACCCTATCCCCTAAACCTAACCGCTAAACCTAAACTAACCCTAACAAAATAATCGAATCGTTTTTGTGGTTCTAACTTTGCATCATGGCAAACAATACGCCAAAATCAACGCCGGAATTGCGGGGTGTCGGAACAATACGGCGTCACCCATTAAATCACCGTATGAAAACATCCAATCCACCTTTTATGAATCAAGCAGCCAATGATGAAGGTGCTCCAACTAATTAATGTTTAATGGTCCGCTATAAACAGTGCTATATTTTTATGGTGGTGTGTTGTTCTGGAGAGAAGATGGTCAGACAACAACATCACTCCTGGCTGCAGAGCTGGAAGTGATTGACTGATTATTGATCAGCTAGTAGTTAGCAGTTCCTGAATGCCTGGTGTCCCATCAGGAAAGGTTGTGCTTTATGGCCTACGAGCGACGTGTAATTTAGTAGAACATTGACTCTTGGCTGGTCATGGGGAGACCCAGACACACCACAGTTTAGGTTGTTAGGGCAGTAGGGTGACCTGATGAGGTTGGCCGAAATTCGGGACGGGGCATGCGCGGAGGGAGGCTATAGCATAATACAAAAATGCAGGCCTGTGCTATTCAACTATTAGTAGCCTATATAGATGACTACTTCCGGTCTCTGAACGTCACTTCCGGTGCTATTTACTTGCCGTGTATTTGGCTATTTTTCAACATGTATATTCGGTGGGAGCACACACCTACAGGGTTATTTAAAAAGGATGGTGGTAACTTGCGGTGTTCTATTCCTCACCCAAATGTTATCGTGCGGATCTGTGACCCACCCGCATGATTTAATAACAGAGATGGCAAAAGTATCGGGATTTCTTACTTGAGTAAGAGTAAAATACATTTGTAAAAAAACAACTCGAGTAAGACTACAAAGTACTGATCCAAATAGCTACTCAAGTAAAGTAAAAAGTACAGGCTCAGAAATGTACTCAAAAAGTATTTTTGAAAGTAAAAAGTACAAGCTCTAAAAAAAAAGGAACGAGCCTGTTTTGGTAAAAGTAAGGAGTAGAAGTACAGATATTTTTGTTAGAAATGTACTCACTACAAGTAAAAAGTAATCACAGAAAAAAGTACTTCTAAAAGTACTGATACTTGAACATTTTACTTAAGTACAGTACTTGAGTATTTGTACTTCGTTACTTGCCATCTCTGTTTAATAATCAGTTCAACCCGTACCATTGTCTCATTCCTTTTGTAATTACTAGTAGAAGCAGCCAGCCTATTGGTCCAGAAGAACATGTGACCACTCGGTGAGCAACCTCAAGTCGGATTTTGACTTTATTTCATCAATATTTATACAACGCGATGAACGATGCAAGGGAGGTGATGTGTAACCGGCCGCAGAGCGACATCTAGGGGTCGGATTTTGAACCGGTGAGCATTTTGTGTGGTTTTTGTGAGCCACCGCGGTCCACTACGACGATATTAAATGGAACTCATACAAATACCGGAAGTGCGTTGCAGAATGACGAGACAAAATGCCAGCCCCCTGTATTTCGTGGGTAAACTCGTATATTCATCAGATGTGATTACAAGAGCAATAAACTAGGCTACAAATGTAAACATTGCTGAATATGGAAATGTGGGAAGTTGAAAAATAACACATAATAAAATATTTAGATGATGTGGACTTAATGACTTTCAGCGCTGTCGTCTGTTCTGTATAGATAGGCAATCACTGCAGATATTGGCTACTACCTGGGGTTAAAAAGTTATTATTTAGTACAAGTTAAAATTTCGGGACACGCACAGCCAGATTCGGGATATCTGGCCACCCTATATGCCAGCTCAGATAAGGTGTCCATGTTGAGGACATGGGAATATGTTTAGAGGGTTCGTTTATTAATTCATTGAATCAAGCTTCCCGACTAGAGCCAGAGAGAGAGAGAGATCAGGAAACTGAGACAAAGCGCAGTCCTGTCCCCGTGTCCGTCGGGGCTGTTTTGGTACACCAGAGTAACTGCACGGGCCGACACCTGTTTTAATCAATACCCAAAATGGCGGAGAGGGGCTTCTGTCAAACACCGACCGGCAGCCCCTCACTGCCTGGCCGCCATTATGAGATCATGTATGTCAGAATGTCCCACACCAGCACTCTGCTGACTAATCCCAAACAAGTATCCTGAAAAAAATCATACAAATTCTCCATACATACTGTACCTATATACATTTATATCACGAAACATTCAGCCTAACTCCCATGTCAGTTTTTGTGCATAGAATTCAGAGGCTATAATGGACATTATTGGCTAGCTAAACTAAGCTAAGCTAAGCTATGAGCTAAAACAAGAACTTACCGAACACCCACATCTCAGGAAGTAGCACTGATTTATAGCCGATGGGAGGTGACATCCGATGATGTCACAGCTTGTAGCCAATCAGCATAATGGAGGCAGTTACATTTCAGTGACAAGGCTTGGGCGATATCCACATTTCCACATCACAATATCTTCAATACAAAATATCATGATATTGCGGAAACCGCGGACCCCATCGATAAACTGTACATGACCACGGATGACGCGCAGAAATGCATAAAATGCATGAAATCATTACATTTCCATTCAAATTTACAGATGATGTGGATCACAATTTTTTAAATACAAATTACTTAAAGGGGGCATGGAGTTGGCAGAGTTGGCACTCTCTGTGTGCTTCAAGTTTATTTTCATGAAATGTGCGTAGCTCACACATCACACCTGCAACACTGGTTACTGAATGACCTAGTAAGCTCAGGAATAGCACATTCACACATCGCTGACTCTGTGCCATTTAAAAATAGACAGGTTTGACACAAAATATTTTTATGCAATATTTATCACGCATGGAACAACCTCCATGGGCCCTACACTACACTGTCCAAGAGCACTGCATGTCCCTACATCAGGGCTATTCACTATGCTCAGAGGGCCACATTGTCAGGAACCCAATGGGCCAGGGGCTGGAGCAGATGCCGGACTGTGCGCCATCCCCCTTCAGTTATGCTTGGCCTATTTGTACATCTTGACGCGAAAGCACATTTTCATAACTTTTATTTAACCTAGCATACTTCCAATTAAAATTGCTTCAATTGTATATAACAATGGTGCTTTCTTGTTTGTAACGAGCAACATCTGAAACAACAACACACAAATAGTGGTAAACAGCAGCATCTCTCTTAAGCTACAACACATTTATAGTGCATCTGTTGAGGTAAAGAACAGAATCTCAGTTAGCCTCAACCCTCAACAACAAATTTCTAGTGCTTCTGGTGAGGTGAAGAACAGCATCTCGGATACATAAAACATTATGAAAAAATAAAAAATAAAATACTGTCCAAGTGCACTGCGTGTCCCTACCCAGCCAACTTTGTCCCCTGTGCTGTGAACCTTTTTACAGAACTGAATGTCCAGTTGCGGAGACGGGAGTGTGCAGACAGCAGTGGACCAATGTGGGTCAGTGGAATGAGGATTATGGCCTCTGGCCATCATGATTGTCTGCTTGTGTTTCTGGGATAGAAGTGTGCGCTGTTCTTGCATCCGTTTTGGGAATGCTGGCAAGAGTCTGTTGAAAATAGAGCGGCAAGCAATTTAATTGATTAATCGATGATAATCGATTATTGAAATAATCGCCAACTTCTGCAATGTCTCCCCTCGACTCTCCATCCCAGTTTCCGATTTAATACTGTCACTATCTCTCTCAATAAGGAATAAAAAAAACAGTGTTTTTGCCCAAAAATATCTTAAAAAAAGGCAACTAATTTGATCGATTAATCGGAAGCGATTAACCATTTCCTTGATTGTCCTGTTCTTTGCTCAAACGTGTTGAATGAGTCGGGGATCCAAATCACTGTTTATTTACTTTGACTATTATTGAAATTGACAATTGTGCCAAATAGTTTGGGTAATACCAATTTTTGCAGAATCAGAACCTGTATCGGGACTCGGTATCGGGACTCGGTACTGGAGATCGGGATCGGCCGATCGTTAAAATCAAAGGATTGTATCGAGAGCAAAAAAAACCACGATCGATGCACCCCTACTAATCTCCTTAAAAGTTGGTATTTCATATCGTCGCCTGTATTCTCTATGCAAAAAGACTATCAAACTGGTGTTTGATAGTCTTTTTTTTTCACTAGCCTCAACATGCTGTAATAATTCATGGTATTATACACCTCCAAAAGTGGTTGTCCTACAATCTTTGAACATATGTTTAGTTGTTGTAACATCTGTGCCTTCAGGGCCTTCAGGCATCCATACCAGATTTGAATTTGATCTTCAACTCTGGTACTGGACCGAGGTCCGAACACACAAAGCACACAAAACACACACAAATTCAAAATCCTACCACTAGATGTCGGTCTGTGACCAGTTACACATCACCCTCCTTGCTTCGTTCATTATTTTACATAAATATTGATGAAATACAGTCAAAATCCAACTTGAAGTTACTCACCGAGTGGTCACATTTTGTTCTGGACCAATAGGCTGGCTGCTTCTACTAGTAATTCCAAAAAGAATGGGAAAATGGAACGGCTTGTAATGATTATTAAATTATGCATCATGGGTCACAGATCCGCACGAGAGCATTTGGGTGTGGAATCGCACACCGCAAGTTATCACCATCCATTGTGTGTTCCCACCGAATAGACATGTTGAAAAATAGTCCAAAACACATCGAAAGAAATGGCACTGGAAGTTATGTTCCCCCTCCCCTCCCCCCCGAACTCGTCTATTATTACTCCCAGATATTTATAGCAGCGTGACTGTAAGATATTCTTGATGTTATATACTATTAATAAATGTCACAGGAAGCTGCCATGCACGTAATGCAGGGGATGCCTGCTCAGGACAGAATTATTATTATTTTTTCAATCAATGCCATGCTGATGACGTCACTCTTGCTGTAATGAATCTGATCGCATGATATTATAACCGTGTTGCTATGGCAACGTTAGCTTACGCTAAGCTGCGTCAAAGTGGATTCAAATAGTCATGCGATTAAGTCGCAAGCTCTCGAACTAATCATTGGATAAATGTTTGTGAAGCTTATAGACAGAGGTGAAGGGTTAGAATAAGAGGTGATGATTTAAGCTAGGAAGTTTTAAACCCTGTCAACACAAGCACACTATGAAGAGAAACCTTTGCCCATGTTCTGTTTATAATAACAAATAGACAGATATGAGCAGAGTAGCCATACACTCAAGTAGAGCTGTGCGATATGGAAAAAAACTCATATCACGATAAGGATTACCTCATATCACGATAACGATATATATATCACGATATGCCCATTTAAAAAAAAAAATCAAAAACATTTGTTTTCCCGCTTTTTTAAAGTTATATAAACGTAAGGATTGCATAGTAGCGATGCAATATGTTAGAGTGACATTTTATTAAATGGTTTATTTGTAACTGAAGTGTGATCATCACCTGCTAAGGCTGACCCCGTGCCTATTTTGAATTTAATTTGTTTTTAATTAAAATTAAGAAGAAAGTTAGAAATAACTTGAGGAAAAAATAATTGTACATGAAATGCCTTATTGAATTATACCCTATATATAATTGCAGATATACTAATTACTTTGAGTTTTTAATGTAATGATAATTACTTTGATCGCACGGCGCTGTGTGCCGTGCATTGTGGTCTTAAGCCACAGCAACAAGACTGGGGCTGTCTCTCTTTAACCGCTACACCACGGAGCCAGCTAGCGGGAAAAATTTTTTCACGCAGTGTCTGTGACTTGGCGGAGCCTCACAGCGCAAGCAGTTTGTAACAGCGGCGCGCACACGCACAACGTCAGCTCTGCGCGGCTCGGGCCAACGATTGCTTCACATTCAGCTGGATATATTGCGTACCGGATTTGTTTTCTGCCGTTTGACTGCGCTTTGTTTTGATTAGCTGTAGGCTGGCATATTCCTTTTCATGGTTCAGGTAGTTGAAGAGGGTTGTGTTGGAATCGGGCGCGGGGACAACTTTGTTTTTGCGCCGCATCCGAGGGTGAAGCCAGCTGCTGACCCCAAGTGATGGGACAAAGCAGGATAATGGAGAAGAAGAAGATCCGAGGGTGAAGCCACACCACTGAGCTGCCCTCTGTTCACTTGTGTCGGAGTCAGACTGCGATACACCCTCATCTGCCTGCGCATCCATTGTTGTTGTTTCCATTTCAGTCACGCCGCGTGACCGAAAGCAAGTGTCGCAAAACCATCCTCCATGCAGCCATATATCTCATCGGCGCTGCCGCACCGTGTGGCGTAAAGCGCTGTCATGTCGCAAAACCAAGCGGTCTTTTTATTATCTTTTTTATTAACTATAAACTGCATATTAACAACGCAAAATATTGTATTAAAATGCTAAATTATATTAAAAGTGTATAATGGCTCTAAAAAAAGATTTTATCCTGATATAAGCGATACAGGAGAATGTCTACGATACATTTTTCTATCGTCCTAACGATGCATATCATCATTTCGCCCACCTCTACTGTAGCCTATAAGTAACATAATCATCACCAACTTGCCAATAGATCGCTGGGCGCTCATCGCGGTCACATGACCAGTCTTCCGGGTTGCAACGGCCGCTGGGAAATGTAGTTGGCTTGTGCTGAGCATGTTCGCCGGTGGCATCAATCGCGCTATTCCAGGAGCACTTGCTTTGATAATGGGTTGCCACACATACTGCTAGCACGAAAAGTACTATTTATTTGTACCACTATGGCGCAGGTTTGCAATCTCCGAGTGCTTCTAGTTCATTCTGGTTTTATCCTGGTTGAATTGAGATTGAACTTGTTTCGTCGTTGTCCCGGGTCGATGTGAATACACCTAATGAGCCCTAGTGCGCTTCAAGTCCTCACGGTTGAACCCCGGCTATCACTTCAATGCCTCTTTTTTCCCCGAGTGGTAAAATGTCTGAGCAGAACCGTGACAAATCATATAATTTAGCCGCACTAAAACCGAGACGAAACTGTGATAATTTGCAATTCAGGTTTGAAGGAAGATAGGTGCACATGACTTATGTAATACGCATCACGTTTATGATGGATTTAAAAAATACATAAATATGATAATAATAATTGCTTTGAAACATTCACAAGATGCCGCTGAGCAGACCCAATTCCTTTTTAGGAAATTATATTTTTTAGACGTGGCCCCTCTACCTTACAATCATGAAGTTTCCTTCCCATTGGACCATCCACCACCGCCACGCCTCTTTATCTGGCATAACTTCCACCAGCTCTGTATCGACATTACTTAAGTGAAGAGGCTTGCCTTGTTAGGTGGTACATCAGCGGATGACCTCCGTCAAAAAACAGGAAGCAGCTGAAACAACATCCTGCCTGGGGCAGCGATGCTGGTGGTGGTGGGTTTGTTGGGGGTTGATGGTGGAGACAGGCAGCCATTTGTAACGTACCCCCATTGCTGCACAATGGACCTCATTGTTACATCATCTCCCAACGTTGCAATACGATGCATGTGACCTATACGGTTGGTTCCATATTGTTTTTTAATCGAATTTAAGGCTCCATCACATGACTTGAAGCAAGATGAATTGAACATTCATTTGACCAAATAGGCAGAAACATCGTTATGTTGTTTACTATTCATCTTTCTCCACCCTTGTTCTATTTAGTTGTGCTGTCTTTCAGTTTCACAGAAACTCTTCTTGTGTATAACGACACCGCGGCCACTGTAGGCGGTAGCCGGGGGTAGAACGTGAAGTGGATGTCTCTGCAGACTAGTTATAGTTCCGATTTGGTTCACCCCCATATTGTTATCGATGATATGCCTTATCGCCAACCTCTAATTTCAGGTTTGAATACGCCCTACAATAAGATAGCAGAGTTTGTTTTCCAACACCCGTGCAGGATCAAGGGTACATGACATGAAACTAAGCAACTTCGGATTGTTTGAGATGTCCTCGACTCAAACATGTTTAATTCCTTGTGCTGAAATGGAAATGTTAGTGCACCATCGGCAATAAGTAGAGATATTGAGACATCAGAAAGTTTGCAATATTAATAACATTTCAGGTTAATAATTGTTCTGATTTTAAAGAAAAAAAATGTTATTAATAATTTGTAGCAATTGCTGATTAATTGATTATCAACATAATCGTTAGTTACAGCCCTACGGTCCTCATCACTGAACACAAGATGTTCAGTTTCAGAATATAATTTCATGGTTGTCATCGGAGGTGTTCTATCCTGGCATCCTGGCGAGACAAGACAGGGGCGGAGCTTTTTCACAAAAAAAACAAAACTGCGACTCATAAGTGGGAACATCCACTTAGGTGACAG